>VOMN01107360.1:0-13919 GCA_014899125.1 Orchestia grillus | reverse complement strand
ACAACATGCACTTGGGTCTGATAAAGCGCATATACATTGTGAGCAATCGGCAGCGCAAACAAATAATAATCCCGACCTTTGGCAACGTTGAGATCCGCAGCAAATGCTCGGTGCACTATGAAGTGTTCGAACTTCAGGAACATTTGGATACTACTGTATTGGTTCTTTCAGCTTCTCAAGTGAAAACTTGAAAAAAATTCAAGTATGATAGTCTCAGGTTCTACTGAGTATTCATATAAAATGAGCGCATTTGAAGAATTTTCAGTACAGTTGAATAATTCAGTAAAGATATTAACTTTCAACTACTAGTACTAACGGTCAATGAATCCCTATTCCAGAAATATTTTCATATAAAAGTTAATACAAAGACAAAAGGAAATGTAGTGAAGGTAAAATGAAACGTACTGTTTCTGAAAAGTTCACTGAAAGTCTGAGCTTTTGAGTAATTTCTTTGCTCATTCTCAGTAGTATGCTAATTGATCGAGAAAATACACGTTAAATCGACAGTGGATAGATAATTACTGCATTAACTAAGTTTTACAGCAGAGAAACAGCACAGTGAAAAAACACGTAACGTCTGTATTCCATCTGTTAGTGTAGAATTTCAAGTGTTACGAAGGCTATTCTTATCATTGAGAGACGAACGAAGTTTATGGATGAAAATAATTTCTACCAATTTTACATCTGCAGCAAATGATGATGCTATAACTTTGCAATTCTTCGTAAGTATGGGATGGTTTGATTCTATTGTATGACCTCTGATATTATTAATAGGTGGAGAAACAAGGGAACCCGAGCGTGGCTATATTCCTGTAGGCTCCGCAATGCGTGTGTGCAGATGACGCTTCGTCTCTACGCAAACCTTTTAGAAACGGCATGTTTCATTTGGCCTTCCTCTTATTTCCTATATTGAAATTGCGTTTCCCTAAAACTAAGTCCATCCGTGTGATTATAATTGAGAAACATTTTCTCTTCAGATATACAATGCCATTCTCACAATGAACACTAAAAACTGAACATAATAGTGTACGGTAAAAACGTCAGAAGGGGTTGAAGCAAAAATAAATAATTACTTGAAATACTCAGATGTACATAAACAACAGGTTAATAGCTGAAAAAGAATACGGCATTAAAATGTTGCCACTTTCAACAGAAAAAATGCAAGTCTTCCTTTCTAATACTTCACCAAATGTTGGAATTTTCAAATTTAATTACAACTTTTAAGTCGAGGATTGCACGAGCGATGGAATTACGAGCAGCTGACGAAAACTTCGAAAAATAAAAGCAAGCATTGACATTACGGCAATCTGCACCATATCATCAATACCTGCGATGATTGTTTCTTCCATGGGATCAACCAAAACAGCACTTCAGAAGAAACAGCGCTGACACAACTCTTCTTATTCGTCCCCTTCGCTCAGTCCATGACCCCTTTACCAGTCCAATGTGCCCTTAAACTTGATTTCCACATGCAGGGAAAGGTGAATGAATAAACAGTCTTAACCATTTGACGCTTGAATTAATTTTTAGACAGAGCAGCAGCTGGCCTAGTATGCAGAACTAACTGAATTTTCTGTACAATTGCGATAAAACTGGAGCTAGCTTTATACGAAGCGCTAGCAGCAGCATTATGAAACGACGTGATGTAGTAAAACGAGACTTTTTCGGGGCACGGAATGGAAACTAGACTGAAACAGTACCATGGCAATTTGGAGTGAAGGTTTCCGAGAGCATGAGACCTCTATTCCTGGCGCTAGGAAGTCGAGGGCGACCGGGCAAGGGGAACACGCACGACAGGAAGCCCCGGTATTGAGGGCAACACGCCCTCACAAATTTAGGGCTAAGAATAACTTGCAAGCAGTGACTCAAGTCCCTTCACAGCCATGTGTTTCTAGGGCCTCATGAGACAACAACAATAACCTGAACGTAGTCGCTTAACACTACAAAGATAAACTATCTTCAATGGCGAGAAGATCAATGAGGAAACTAATCAATAAAAACAAGAACACGAGTGAAAATTTCTGACGAAGACATGGCTATAATAGGCGAGAAAATATTAGGCCGGGTGCAAAATATTTTCTGTCAACAACAGCTAGGAAATCGAGAACATTACGGCTGTACGGACACGCTGATCAATTATTATGCATAGTTGAAAGAGGCATACTTAGTCGAGGAGCTTGAGAAACTGTCACGGCATGAAGATTGGCGTGTATTTGACACGATCGATTGCTGGATACATTAGATAATGACAATAATAATTAGTATTATGACTACAACTAATATCGTTAATGACATATAATTAACGGTGGTAACAGACATCGTCTATCAAGCACAGTCCGCTAGCCCGTAATACAAATTGTATAAGAAGTACTGCAGCCGGATGAACTCGCATAACGTCCCCTGCCCTCAAGTAAATAAGGAGCGTCGCTCAACTGTGCAACAGAGAGACGGTAGTAGAACAGGCCGGACTGCGAAGGCACGGACAGCAGCATCAGCTAGCGTCAGTTCTGTGCTTCAGAAACACTCACGCACAGGAACTGGCATGCTTCCTCAGAGTACTTTCTTCTTGTACTCTTATCACACTCAAACGGCTCAACGCTCGAAATTCAAAACCCAGTTCAGTGGGCCAACCTAAATATGGCTGGCGTAGATGGTCAGCTCCGGCTACGTCATATACACTTTAGTTCGATTAGTCGAAATTAGGACGTAGATTAATATCGTTAGTGAAAGAATACTGCGACTACGAAGACGTAAAATAGCAACATCAAGGAATCGCTTCTTAAGCTACTTCAATGACCATCCACACAAGGCATGATGATGGAAGACAAGGACGACAAGATGGCATGCGTGTGTATAGCCATCCTGAAACGGATCCACGGCAACCAATGCTACCCCGGCTGAGGTACGCTGGAGTAACTCAGACGCCCCAAAATGCGAGCACTTCCATAGAGAACCACGCATATCGCATCTTCTTAGCTGTAAAAGTGGCAGTCAGAACAGGAAAATTTAAAGGCCTGTCATGAGGAGCTTATGAACATAGTTTGGGCAAAAAATAGACGATTTCGAAAAGGTTCTGAGATCAAAGTCTAAAACAATAGTCAATTGCAGCCAATTGTGTTCGATGCAAATGAGAATATTGACCGTGCACCTTAATTACGAAATCAATCAAAAGTGGTGACGATACGGAAACTGACATTTAATTCTCAATACGAGCAAATGAAAGTCCAAAAAAATTTTTGGAACTCGGCAAGAGTTTCCCGAAACTGAGCTCCACACTCAGAGCGCGCGATGTGACCACGAGAATACCAGCCGCGAGCACGTCAAGCGCTTGAATAAAGTCGTAAGCCGTGAATTTCGCTGAGTAAAGGCTGAGCAGAACACTAGCCGCGAATCATCAAGGGACTTCGGTGGCCGAGTTGAGACGCGCGACACAGCGTGACGAGCATCAGGCTCCATTAGCGGGCGCCCTCCTGACACCTCGCCCGCCACCGGGACTTGATCAACACGTCCCACAAGGACAGCAGCAATAATAAAATGCAGCAGGCAGGTGCTGACCAGTTGTCTGAAGGCGGATGAAATGCCAAAGAGGAAGAGCAGCAGAGTACGTGTATGTCTTAAGGAAATTAGGAAGAAAATATGGGGAAAAATACAACGAAAAACAGGCAATACGAGGTTTCAAAAATAACACCAGTGTATTTAAGTTGTTGATAAAATTGAGGGATTGCGTCACTAATTTCATATTCGTGAAGGGGCAGGATTTATCGACTGGACATTATCAGTAAAATTGTAGGAACCTGCAAGTCAGGGAGACACCAATACCGGATATTGTGATCAATAAGAAATGATAAATACAATGAAATAACATAGGAGAATATGCAGGCAGTATGTTTAATTCATTATCTATCCGTTTTTACTCATTCTTTTGCAATGCCATACGTGAACTTCTCGAGGTAAATAAATGTTTCAAACTTTGAATTGTCGATGACATCTATACTTATGACTCCTCAAAATAGCAGGACCTGTGATAACGCGGCCGCTGTAAAACGGGCCACGAAAGACAATAAATCACATAATAAGCGGTGATATAAAATAAGAAAAGGGGGGGTGTGATGCAGGAGAGCGAGCAGAGAGGAGACTGATGAGGCTGAGGTGGCACTCAAGAGAGGCGCTGTTATGGTGTGGCACTGCCACTCACTGCCTCGCATCTCTGTGACCGAACAATGAGGGACTGTGACGTCACCAGAGTAAACAAACTCGAGAGTAAGGCCTCTCGCTCCAACTCACACTCACAATCGATGCTGTTCATTGACGCCATAAATAACATCATAAAATGTCCAGTATTGTTTACACGTATGTGAACATCCACTCTTAAAGCGTCATGAGCTTTTTAATGTCAGATCTTCCACCCAGAAGACTGCTCCCAAGCAACCCTACTCAATTAGCAGCATGGCCGAGTCTCGACACTAACGTCTCGACATGAAAGGCAGGATTGAAGCCCCACGACCAAGTCTTCATACCAATACCCCGCAACAGGGACCCATTGATGGATTGACCTGTAAGCTACAAGCGCGATAATGAACCTGTTCTCTGTCAATTGAAACAATGAGCGAGTTATATTCTCTGTGGTACTCTGCACGAGCGAGTGTGAGGTGCTACTCCATACGTATTAGGAGGTGCTTTACAACTGAAGCGGTACTTAGTACCATGGGGCACATTACACGCACGAAGTGGTACACTGTACACACGACATAGCTCGGTCCGCTCGATGGGGCACTGGTATGCCTGTTCAAGTATTCAATCAGGCCAGTGAAGAGCTCTCCTGTCCCGTCACATGCCCTGCACGTGAGACATTCAATAAAAGAAATTAATCATACACCTTCTTAACGTTCAACACAGCTCCAACGCGGAAGAACTTAAGCATCGGATTTGTACCGATTCATTACTATGACCAAGTAAACGCATCTTCAACTGGCGTACGACACGAAACGTAGGTCAAAAGTAGACAGCTCCATGCCTGGGTAACACGCACGCGCTACTTGAGCTTTTCACAACTGGGTACGTGCGTTGAAAATACAGCGCAGTACCAGAGAATGCAGTTGTCACAATAGCGCAAAAAGTTCTGATGTATTTCACGAAGGATTTACCAACATGATAACTTTTCGGGTCTCGGAGCTAAAGCATTAACGATATCATTTGTTAATGAAATAGCTTAAATGACGTATGCCTTATTCAATAGGTTCGCTGCTGCTTGACGCACATAGAGGTATTTCTCCACATTTAGCTCAAAGTGTATCAGTTGTTCAATTACTATCTTTGACAATTGAACCTCCCACTGACGCACAAGTGCGGCTTCGTTGAAAATACATACTACCAGACCTTCTACTTTGTTAGAGTATCAGAATAAGAAAAAGTAGGTTCTTCAATGCTCTGTAGCGGAAAAAATATGGTGGTAAGGAACAACAAAACTGTCTGTGTGACAGCGAGTGAGTCAAGTATATAAGCAAGATATTAGTCCGCTACTCCATGCCACAGGGGCTAATATACAACTAACACTGACCTTGACAGGGGGGTTCGTTCCTCTGTTAAAAAATGTACTCTTATCTGAAATGTTCGGCCAAATAAATTAGAGGTATTCAGCGAGGTACTTTCAAGAGATTTTACGAGAATATGAGCCAACGTCAAAACCAAATGATTCTATTCCGTGCCGCGGTCAATAAAGTTCTCAATTCTTTGCAAACGAGCAGGTCAGATGCTATCGTGTTTTGAGACGACGCCCTGGCCATTAGGATATTAAAAATAGCACGGGCTAAGCCGAGCTCTCCATGAGTGCGTGTAGCTGAGATCTGGTCGGCCACTAATTTAGCACGCTTATGCAGCTGAACTTATTCAATTTCAAATAATTCAGCCCGCTTATGCAGTTAAAATAAATTATTTCAATCAATCTAGCACGCTTGTCCAGTTGTGAGCCTATCTTTCATCGACTAACGAACTTCAAAAATCACCCACAGAAAATGAGTATCCAAAATAATATAATGAACGTTGAAGGTCAGCAATATATTCTAATAGGAGTGTAAAAATAATCATACATTTGAAATATTACTGCAGGAAATGGGACCGGCAAAATCGTAGTATAGAACATAATTTGAATAAGGATTGGTCAAATTCCCTTCATAAAATGATTTGCTCAAAAAAAAAGGTAAATGAAGTTCAGACGATATGCAGAGACAACAAATCAACATATTTGTATGCGTACATTAACCAACTGCAGGTTCCTATAGAAATTAAATTAACACTCTAGAGACTCGGCATTAAGTTACAAAAGGTAGTAGAGAAAAACACAGCATTTAAAACTGGAGAAAATCATACTGACATTCGGTTAACAACTTTTTTGATACTACTAGAGCAACCAAACGGCAGCTAATAGATTTATCAAAAAATTCATTGGCTTAAAAAAGCTACACCCAGAAAACAAAGTGCTCCGTAAAATCGCCTTGCGTTCTGATCAAGTGCCTGCGTGGTGAGGCAATATACATCGAAGTACAGGGCCAAAAAGAAAGATTGGATCGTGAGTGGTGTCGAGTGAGAGGGCGCCTAGTGTTGAGGGCCTGACGTCAACGTAACATGGAAGGGTTATGGAGAGGAGGCAACATGGCTGTCACGGTGAGAAGAGACGACCACAGGGAGACGAACAGAAAAAGGAAGGAAAGAATAAAGCAGGAATAGCGGTGAGATTGCTCAAAACTGAAGGAGTAAAATAATCTGAGGTAGTGTACAGGCATGCTCGTAGAAACCGTGGCTGGCTTAAGAGATGATTAGCGGGTTGAGAGCTGTGGCCAGAGAAGTGAGAGAAGGATACAGGAGTATGTGAGGACTGCAAAACTGACGGAAAGCGGTCAAGAGAAACGTTGGACGGAAATGGACCATCAAGTTCTCGGTGAGCACACATTCAGGCTCCGCCTACACGTGTTCCACTCAAAGATCTCCATATGGACTCTTGACTCCTATTAGTCGTTTAGCAGGAAATTTGGAAGAGCGTCCGCCCATCTTAGGTATCATGCATTCCAAGGTTAATGGGAATTGAAAAAAATGAAAATAACGAAGTAGAAGGTGATGGAAGTTAAGTTAGTCCCTGAAACGACCAACTCATCCCAAAAAAAAATAGAAGTATGCTGTTGGTTATACTGTACGCACTTGCTTGCATATTCATCTTTAAATAGTAATTTAAGACTACACTAAATCACTCGGATTACTTCTTAGGAATGACACAATGACATTTGTGCTCAGAGCTAAACATGGAAAAGAAAGCTCACGTAATAAAAAGGCAGCAGACCGAAAGTCCGCGAAAAATAAACGGAGCAAACGACAATAAAATAAGTAGATGAACTGTACAATTATCGAAGCAAGCATCAAGAGGCAAGACCGAGAGAGAGAGGGAGAGAAGGAGAGGGAAACACGAGGGTCGGGTCGGCGTGTGAGGGACACCAAGAATTACGCAGGGTCTGTGTCAACAACAGCAGGCGGGGCTACTGATGCACTGCTTGGAAGCGTGCCAGCCCCCAAACTCCGGGGCGGGGGAGTGCCGGGGCGAGGGCAGGAGCACCACAGCACAGAGTGCGTGAGTAATGGAAATTGGGAACACTGCTTTACAGACGGGGGAGCAAGTCAGCGCCGAGTGATCATTAGAGAATGCTAACCCACCCAGCAATGAGATGGTAGTAATTCGACAATGTTGAAGAACATACTACCACAGGCATTAAAATGTTGAAATTGCAGGCATAGACATAGTGTCAACAAAAACTAACATGAGTGAAACCGGTCGACATAAGACATCAAGAGTACTCGTCGAGGGAATTTTCAGATATTTCAAAACGAAAGATTAGATAGTAAGTTAGTTAAAAGCTCCCCGCCCACATCAAATGCTATCCAAAGAGAGCGAAAACAGAAGACTTTCTAAGAACTTTAGAAAAAGGAGAGTCTATCCACAGATGTGCTCCCACACGAAATTCCCTGCGCACACAAACACCAAGTTAAGAACGAAGAAAAGATAAAGAATACTCAGAGAATAAGGCATACAAATGGAAAAAAGTAAAGTGGGCACGAAAGATAGGTGTCTCGAAGGCCTAACTAAAGCTGAGGCAATCTAACGGCATCTTTCTGGAGACGCCTGAGTGGTGAAATTAAGAAATATATTTTATAGGTGATGAGCTTTGGCCAGAAAATTTAGAAATGATCGAAACAACTTAAAAGCAACTTCGAAAACTTCACGGGCGAAGTTGAGACAAACTTTCTCAAACTGTTACGGGCATAAATTTTGTAGTGTAATTAGCTAAGGGAATTCAACATTGAGCTTATGCAGCAACACTTGGACAGTGAAGAACTTTCCAATTAACTGCACAACCACAGACGTATTGAATAACGTATGGCAGTTATGGGCAGTTGTTGGCGCCTTTAATGGAAATTCATGGGCTCAAGCAGAACAAGACTAGACACGTGATAAGAACGCTTATTGTCAGGGAAAAAGCAGTACTCGAGAAAGGCTCAAAAGAATATGTTCAAATTTTAGGAGTGGCCTAACGTGTTGCGTGATCACGATTGGTGTAGAAAGTTAAACTGGGCGTGCCGTAAAAGTGGATTTAGGACAAGTAGACTTGAATTTGCGAACAGGATAGCGACCAACACATACATGGGCGTGGCTACTTCTAACAGGAGAATTTTGAGATTCAATAGAAGAGAGGTCAGTTTTCGGCGCCGCAAAGAAGCTCAGTGCGTCCTTGCGGTCGGCTGGTCAGGAATTTGGTGACGTTTTTTAACTTGTCCTTGAATAGCAATTGCGAAATTTTTGGGTTTGTCATGTGAAACGAGTGCTTCATTGTAACTAAACAAGATATTCAATTCGACATGTCCGACATCTGGTGTAAAACGTCGCTGAAATTCAATACATCGTTTGAGAGCACATTATCGGTAGGTTGTATCTGCAGAACCATACAGAAGTAATCTGCACATGAGCGCAATGACAAATTCCCAGAGTGGCATATTCCAAGAGATGAGGTTTTTCAAAATTACCATGCCATGGAGTCAACGCGTGCCACCCGAGATGGCCGCCCCTAACTACCGATAGATAGCGTGGCCGAGAGTGCACAACATCGCAACGCTCACGCGGCGAAACTCTGCTTGTTCCCAACCGATCTGCATCATGGGCATTGATGTTCATCTTCCAACACTGTCACCGGGATCACAAGCATATTTCCCGCATCGCTGTTTATTGGAGAAGGCAACAAGGTCCCGATTTAGAGAAGATAAAGTACCAGTAGCATCAATGAAATCATCGTATTACAGAAGAAACCAAATTTCAACATCGTCCGAATGGAAGACCGCCGTGTGAGTGTTGAAGAATTGCTATAATAATCCATTGAGTACCAACCGTCGAAACTACATGTGACTGACTGCAACAAAACATATTTTAAACATCGGTTTCACGCACACAACTCCGTTGATGTTTGGCGTGAATTGCGTTACATTGAAATGAATTTCGAATGAATGAAAATTCAGAAGTGAAATACAGAGCTTTCCCCATTACAGAGGCGCGTCCAATAGTGATGTGATGCAAATACGGAGGTATCGTCGTTGGCTTGATTGTGGAGGTCAGATTTTTTTGCTGTTTAAATGTATTTATCGGCAGTATTTTATTTCTTTACCGCATCATGCTTTGTGACTTCACAAGCAATTTCTGTGCCAATAATGTAATCAGCCGCGTCATTTGTGCTACTAACTCGTGTATTTCTCGCCAAGCACATTTCAGGTTTGATGGAGTTCCCCCATGAATTTGTAATTTGGCTTCCCGTGACATTAGGATAAATAGTGAATGTGTTTCACTATTTATCCTTATGTTTTTATACATGTTTCATTTCCTTTCTCTATTTCAATGGGTGCACTCGTATGTTGTGCGAGGTTTGAAGAGCCATCTCAACCCTAGGCGATCTGGTTCGTTTTGATGTAGTGCAATTTGTCATAATTCATTAATTTCAACTTTCATAAATTCTGCTAATTGTTAATCTAATGTCATTGCCATATACTGATTGTGTCAGTGCAATCATAATTTATCCATCCCCATTCGGCTTACAAAGATTTTATAATTTATCAACTTTTTTTTTAATCCATTCTTTGCATAGTTTTGTACGACGAACCAGTTACCTCACCACACACCAGTCCTCTCAAAATAAAAGAAGAAACGGGAAGGAATAAAGATCAAAAAACATTCAAAACCAAAGAGAATTAAACGTGCAGCGAATGAAAATTAGGAGGACTAGTTGGAGGAGTATGAGTAAGAGGAGTATGAGTAAGAGAAGTAGGAGGAGGAGAAGCAGTGGGGGCATAGATATCAGCGAATTAGTGACTCGGACAATCTCGCACGGAAAGGGAAAGGAACATTTGGTATGGATTCTAGAAAACAAGGAAGCTATGTACAAGGTCGGTTTGTTCTCACACAGGATGCCCTGTTCATCAAAACAGCAAGTAAGAATGAAGAAAAAGATAAGGTAAAGAAAGAAGAAATGGCAAACAATTTGCACGACCGAAATCCGCACTGTGAATGCTCCCACATATGTACATACATAAATGAAGCTCGCGCTGTTCGCTCAAAAGATATTTTACCGTGTTTTTGTGCTACCATACCTCACTAAGTAAACTTAACAACACCTAATGTACCTACACCAGCAGTGGCAATAGCTGATATAATATGCTCGAACACCTAGAGGCTCTGGTACGCATGATACATCAAAAGGCATGAAGTCAGGGCAGAACCTGAAGTTGTGCTCCATCGGGGCCCGGCGTTGTTGTACCGCTCGGATCTGGATAGCACGCCCGCGTTGGGCGGAGTCGTCATGGATGGCCCAAAAAGTTGATCTTATATGGTCAGGGCACGATGGATACCAGCGAGACCCTCGCCGGTGCGTAAGCACGTGCCATGTTTGGCGCGTTTTAACGGAGAACTGCTGCAGCGGCTAAACCAAGATCACCTGAGAGGAGTGCTGCTCAGTCGGTACAGTGTGTGCTCATGACTCGAAAGACTCTCGGAGGTGTCGTAGTCTTGTTATGCTAACCACGCTCGTCGATCCCAAATGGTGAACTAATCGATCTTGTTTGGATACCGCTGTAAGGCTCATTAAGTGTGCTGCCAAATTGTTTGGTTCATGATTTCAGAATCCCGATGAGAAACAAATATACTCATACCACTACATTCGCTAAATTCTTTTAGTACACTAAAACACATGGAATTTTCGTTCAAGTCCACACCGTACGGGAACATGCTATGACAAAAAATGACGAATATTGGTGCTCGTCATTATACTAATATTAAACACTGGCGTCTCAGATGTGCTTTTTTAGGGAGTTTTCGTAAGGTGATTCGTAAAAGCATCACAATTGAAAAAGTAAAGACAGTTGGGCGCTCAACAAGAGGTGAAAATTTGCTTGGCACAGATACGCTGGACCACAGATCTCCTTGGTACAACGTCGTGAATTAAGGGATCGCCGTACAGTACCGCAGAAAATTCCACTTTTGGTATGGTGGCCTGCAGCAGCGAATACTAGAATCGGGATCGGCATGCGAAGACCAGCCAGAGGGCCAGAGGCAGTGGCCATCAATACCTACCAAGAAGGAAGCTCGGTCAGAAACCTGTTGTGCACCAGAGCGCAATTCAGCGAGCGCATCGGGAGGCCGTAGCCTCGGCTAATCAACTAACACTTACTGCTGCGCTTTGTGCCGCTGCTCCCGCTGCCCCTCCCTCTGATAACGCTTCAAGTTAGCTAATGTAAGGAGAACTCACAACAGCCTCGTCCAAGCCGATTGACACCCAATAAGTGATTGGCATTGCGCCCCCCACCAGCGATATGATGCGTCGTATTAAGGAATACTATCAACAGTCACAACGCCCTGCGTGATGGTGCTCGTGTATTGTGTGTCACAGCGTCCGTCAAATCATTAATTATGTTGTAGTCCTGGTAAACTATACAATCAGTGCCTTGGGTCACAAATTGGCTTACACAATAGGGGCTTCAATAACTAAAATGACCTGTTTCATACACAGAACAAACAATGCAGTTTATGTATGGTGAAGTTGGTTAATCCAAGAACGGGATAATACAGAAACCTCTTAGAATGATATACACTGTCCACACATTCCAAATTATATAAGTTATACATGACGTAATAGATACTGATTGAGTCAAGCTCTATGATCATGTTTCATTAATTTCCATTCATATTACAGGCCCGTTCGAACACAAAATTGACGACACAAGTTGCGGGCAACAATCCGTGATCGCCGGTATCACAGAGCTTGTATGTATACTCTGAACACGAGTAACGAGGCAATGAGCGGCACATCTAGGGGACGACTGCCACGCTGTTTGGAGACCGGAGCTTTGGAGTCCACCGAGGTCACTCATTTCAGGACTGCTACAAGCAAAAAAATATACAATTCGGCTGGCGGCAACTAAAAACGCGAATATTTGTTGCTACAGCAGAAATTAAGTAGTCATCAAATTGTTTTTTGAAGCTCATAATAAAGCAGACGCGGGCTGAATTGCGACATTCAGACCTCCAAGTCGCCCCGCAGATCACACCGTCGAAACCACGCCGAGGTTCTCACACCACGAGAGGCGCGTCTCGCGGATGCGAATGTTTTTCAAGTATGGCACTACAACGAAGACCAAAAAATTTTAATTTTATTCATTCCACGCTCGAGTACAGCCTGGAATGTAAGAATGACTATCATCCTTAACCACTCCCAGGTAGTATGGGGAGATGTAAAGAAGTATAGTAATATCCAATGGACTAATGAGCCAATATTCATTGTAAAATATTATGAACAAATGTGCTGAACACCTCGTTCCTGTGAATTGATCGGAAACAATGTTACTCTTAGCCGTAGCATGGTTTGCAACCTAGAATCCACCCAATTAAGTGCACGTCATCAACGCGATTATTGCAAATGTAGTAAAAAATATAGTCAGATACCTTGGCATTGACTTCCTGCATCCGAGAAGTAGCCGTTATTTGAGATGAGAGGTCCAACACTCTGTGCGGGAGAACGTCCAAGATAGGAGAATTAATAATACACAGGCATGCGGCTACGTCACAGGGCGACGTGGTCTTAAAATTGGTACCCAATCGAGGGGCAGGAGGCAGGGGCACAGAGAGAGACTCGTGCCATAACGGCGCGCAAAAACTGGACACGAGAACACTTCTAGGCCGAGCTCAGCTATGGAAGGGAACATAGAAGCGTTCCGTCGCGCGCTCCATTGGAGACACTTGCGAAAATGGCTATGAGAAGGTGTACATAGCAACACACTCGCAACCATGCTCTAAAGAAACCACTGCTCCGCTCATTTGGCAGTATTATCAAACTGGAAGCTCACAAGCACGAATCGATGTCGCAGAAAAAGCACGTCGAGAATTTGGAGATTTAAACTCCTAGTAGAGGATTTCTGTGCAATAAAATGAGGACGTGTGCTGAGAAAGGAAAACAAGCCAGAACAGACAAGAAGGCTGGCAGGCAGGCAGACCGGCTGGCTCATTAGCGGCACCTACGAAAACGTTGGGGGTTGAGTTTTTCTGGACATCAGCACCAGATCGGGTGGGTGACCGCTGCCTGGGTACATATACCGTAACTTACAGGCTCTACTTAGAACTTGGAAGCACCAATTAACTCGCACCCAGCGACAGGAATGAACTACAGTAGAAGAAGCAGTCGATGTCGACACGACGCACTACCCAAACCTACCTGCACGAATGTTTCTCATACCTACCGCAAAATACAGCCTTTAAAAATTAAAAATTTATCACAAAAAATAAGTGAGGGAAAAACAAGTACTCCAAGTACGTCCCTCATATAGTGATTGGGCTTTGAGAAAAATAA
>VOMN01107359.1:0-43157 GCA_014899125.1 Orchestia grillus | reverse complement strand
TGCCTGTCTCACGCCGCCTGTCTCACGCCGCCTGTCTCACGCCGCCTGTCCCACGCTCACACTCCAGTTTTAGCGCTCACGCTTGAAGTCTCACGTTCAGATTTCAATTTTGAGCTCCAACTTGAAGTGAGGCGCCAAAAAAGTTTTGTCTCTCTCTCTTTGTTCTTGTTGAGTAGCGTCGCACTCGACCCCTCGTGTGCCCGTAACATAAACGCGTGGAAACAGCGATGCACGCTACAGAGTAGCACATGTCGTAACGATTAACGGTTCAACGTTGGTGAAATTTTGACCAAAGGAAAATAATTGAACTTCTGATTGCGATTCTTGAGCATCAGCAATTAAATATTAACAAAAATCATCGTGTGATTTTAAGAACATACTTCTTAAAATTCGAAACTTACATTTGAACAATGGCCCAGAGAAACCTTGATTTCCTTATTCGAGTGCATGAAATAGGCAGTAAAATTATTACAGGAAGTTATACCTGATACAACTTTGTAGACTAATAAATCCATAATTTTAAGCTGAAGTATATCAAAAGTTCTACAAAAGTTCCATGAAGTGCACGTGAAGGGCATGCAGCAGAAAATCCGCCCCCACCCGTGCCGTCACACGCGCAACTTGGGCGGCGGAACTCGTCTCCAGAAATGCCCGCGGTTGGGAGCTCCCGAAAAGTTCCGCCCACGTCAAGTTTAGGGCCAAACTCTTCACTCCAACGTCACACAACTCGTACAGTGACAAACCTGAACACAATACTACGGCGATGAACTTCAACGGCCAAATTTACAGGGACGAATACGGAATGGTGGATGTCATAAGGGAGGGCCTCTGGACGAGGGTACACGTCTGCTGCGGTGCTTCCAGTGATGTGATTAGAACTCTGAACGTCGTGGGTAGCCCATGCAGGGCTGTACTCGCTCTCTACTGCTGCGTCAGGCTAGTGGTGGTAGTTGAGACCCATATCGTGCCCCAGAAACTCAAGAAGTGTCTCTTTCTTCTCAGTTCGTGTAGGACCATTCGCTGCGGGTGTTCGATGATCTTGCCCATCAAGGTCGACTGAGTTCTGCGAGAGTGAATTCCTCATCGAATTATGTCAAGGCCGGAACTTCACCACCGCATAACGTGTCCACAAGCGGGAAAACTCTGCCAGTCCTGTCACCTCTCAGACTTGACCTTAACGCTATCGAACAGCGCTGGTCGATTGTGAGTTGGACACTCCTCAAGGATGTGTCAGTCGAAGAGAGACCATGCTCATGATCACCGCAGGTGGCTAGTTCCACAGCACAGGATGTTATTGGATTCTAAATAAGAGTTTATGGCCAAATTTCTACCAAAGAGAGGATTCGTTGACCTACAAACTCGTGATTCTATTTCCCAAAGACTGAGCTCGTGAGCTGAAATCATCTTAATTGATGAACGTAACATATATAGAAATGGAGCTCGAAAAACAATGAGTGATTAATTTCTTGGCCTGGGAACTTATTTCTTTAACCTTTATCATTCCAAAATGCAGCTTAATAAACATCAACAAGATTTCTTCACAATTAATGTTTAAAATTAGTAGATACATTTTTCGTGGACACTACATGAACGCTATGTGTTCGTGTAAGAAGTATACGCAAACTTGCTCTAATTACTACCGATGTAGGTGAGCAACACAAGCGTACTTGATACGCAAGCCTTGTTTAAGTAACCTAAAATTCAACAGTTTTAGAAATTATTTGACGAGAGTTTTGATACTTAAAACAGAGTGGTGAATTAGAATATTTTCTATGCACAAATTTAATAGTTCAAATATTTAAAAAATGCAGTCGCCCGCTACCCAAAAAATGAAATCAAAGGAGGGGAGTGAGCAGCAATTCGGTGCTTGGCTTGCCACTGGTAGCATAGCTACCGTCTCTGTGGACTGCAGCTCACTGTGTTTAGTGAGTCTGTCCGCTGGTGAGACGTTTTCGGTTGATTTTTGAACTGACCGCCAGGCTCTTCATTGAACGTCAACTTAATTTTCTTTTCGTTATTCCTGACAGCGAAAATACATACACGCCGTAAACTTTGGAGTCTTTGAGAGAGAGTGGAAGCGAAGTAGAATACATATTATACCTAGGTAGCTCCACGTATGCGAGGCTAGGCAATAACTTATTAGATATTCAACTAGTAGACGCCCCGCCAAAAATGGAGGGTTAATTATGTTAATTTCATAAGATGCCATCTTATTTCTCTTATTTACGGTAACTGTGTCATGAAATAATTTTATTTCCAGTATCACTGATTCGGACGGCCTTATCTGACAGTCTCGCTATTAGTTTAGGAATACAGACCCGGGAATTGCAACGGAAGGATGAACCAACCAATCAAGCAAGGAAAGAACAACTGTATTTAGTATACAGCGGGATTGTTGAATGACTGTTATTAATTCAACACCCGACGGTTATAAGATGAACTAAGAAACATTATAATTATTGATTGGTACCTGAAATTACTAGGAAAAACTGCTTACTTTTTCTTTGAAGAAAATATTAAAAACCCATAATTTAATTTTTTTGGTGATTTAAATAACTCTTTGTTTGGATGAATGGAGAACATAAGAACCGTGAACGACACGGTAAATAATCCACGACCCGCTCCTCAATGAGGTGAAGAAAGTGTCTCTGGCAAATTCTTTAGTCGTTAGTCTGGGTAGCCAGGATACCCAGGATCCTTCAGTTGGTCGTCGAGCAAATTTGAGTCCGAGACGTGGTCTTCATTATTCAAGAAATGCTGCAACATTATATGGAAGCGTGTTCCACTGCACGAATGATAGCGAAACTTGGCTCGTGACTTGAACAGAAGTTTCTGTGAAATACGTCTGAGGTCAACGCTCGTGAAGGGGCTCAAAATTTTATGTTTTACCGAGCAAACCGAGGGATGCCGGAGCCGCGGGCAAGAATGTGCTTTTAACGAGAAAGCGCTTCCGCTCCACAATGGACGTCCTCCTTAATTCTGTGATCTTACATTGGAAGGAAGCTGCGTGCGGGGAACTCTTTCAAATTTTCATCATGTTTGTATTTGAATGCATTCGCAGTTGTGTTCATTGACGGACTTCACGTCCGCTGATGAACACAACTGTGGATAAGGCAGTTTTTGCCCAATAATTTATATTCAGATATTGCATCACTTCAAACGAGAGCTATTTTACTTGTACAATCTCGCACTGAATGAGGAATGGAAGCATGCACGGTGTCCACTGAACACCTTTTCACTGATTTTATATCTTTGATTAATTTAAAAATCTGCTGATATTTATGAAGCTGCATTTTGAAACACAGGGAAGCCCAGAAGTAACCGACGCTTTTAGTTACCTAATAAAATATAAACAATATACGTTGGGATGTTGACACTTATTTTATTCAAAAGAACAATTTCATGATGTCATATAATTTAATATACTATTTACTTATCTACTAGCTACACTTTGCTTCGGTTTCCAACCCTCAATTTTTCATGAAGTTTTGCTGCACCAAAGAAGAAGGAATACGAATTCTGCACGTGTTCCTAAGGACAATGTCAACATCAGAAGTGCAACCTGATTACCGAATCCAATTCAGAAAAACAGGAAGTCTTTTAAGAAACACAATGAAATCTTTGCATCGAAAATTTAAGGACACTGGTAATGTTAATAATAAACCTTTGCGCGAAAACATTAAATGCTCAGGATCTCTTGTGATGTCAGACAGCCGATCTCAACCGCATTACAATTGATTGCTAATTAGCGAAGGAAGCGTACTCTTAATTAGTGAACGAAGTATACTCAAAATTTACAAGAGACGCGCATTCCAATTAGTAACAATTACCAGAAACTGCGCGAGCGATACACACCTCCGGTTGTCAACAGATAAGTTAGTACTCTAGACATTCGAGAGAAAAGTACAATGCTCCCAAGCTGTGCTATACGGCACCCAATAAACTGACGTCAGAGTAACTTTAATTTGCTAGCATGGATTTACATATTAGAAGAATGTTTTAACAAAATACGTGTCATGTCTTACGTCGAATGAACTGATGGCATGACATGGCGTTTGAGATGAATCAATGAACTAGATTCAAGCCAGCGTAGAGCACAACCTGACCGCAGGAAAAATTTCCAAACCAAGTAGTACGTATTGCAGATATTCATCAGTCATGAAATGGTAATTCGAAATCTTCAAGGCAATGAATGGGAGAGTGGAACATCTCACATGTCGTCGCATCAGTCTCCCGCACTCCAAATCATCGATGAACTTTGAATTCACTGTAACAAGACAGCACAGTCGTGACCACTCATGCAAAAGAACGCTGAGGGGCACTTGCACCTCAAGCGACAGTCTGGGTTCCGGCCCTGCGTAGGCGGGTGCCCAGACTCCCCTAGCGTCGAAGCCTACCTAGGGTCAGACGCTGGGTGTTCCGGGGATGAGGGCACGAGGCCGAGCCACAACATGTGTTCGTGTAGCACATGGCGTTACGGCCCTTGAGGTGCCCACCTAGGGCACACGGTGCAGCCCCCGAGCACGTGTCGGCGCGGGAGACGGAGCAGTTAGGGCGCACTGCTGCCACTGCGTAGTCAAGGTATTAGTAAATTGCCTCAGTCTTTATTGGATAACATTTGCCGGGGTGACTGACGCTATAGGGGGCGAGGGGGCGGCCAAGCGAGGGGGAATGAGGGTCGGGGCTGAGGGGAAGAGGTTAGCTATTGATCCCTCGGGGAAAGTCGGGCGTCCTTTACCAGCCCTGGACGTGCTCTGTACGCACTCAAAAAAAAACTCCGCTTGATTTCCGTGTGCTGCTCAGACGCAGACTCCAGCCTGCTCCGACTCAGTGGAGTTTTGTGAGGTGCTCTGGGCTACAGTCTGAGTTACGCCTGCGACAGCTCCGTTGTGAGGTGCTCTGAGCTACAGTCTGAGTTACGCCTGCGACAGCTCCGTTCATCATTTTGGAATTGATGGCCACTTCTCTCAGTGTGCCGGTGCCCTTTGCATTTTATGCGCGTCAGCCACTTGCTCGATTCTAATGCGTCGCAATTTACTGGAGCGCGAATGAGTTTGTGATGTTGATATTTGAAAGTGTTTCAGAGTTATAATTTGTACCTTGCTAGGTTAAATTACCTATAGATGGCAGTTCCTCATCCCCAAGTCTACCTGCTTTCGTACGTCGAACTGTAATGTTACTGTGATGAACGATAAAGTCCTTCAATATTCCATAAATTCATGGACTCGCACGTCTTCTTTACTGTCATATTTCTTTATTGCGAGCATTTCTTCAGCAAAATTTATCAAAAGAATTCGTGATTCGTTAACCCGTTATGCAGGAAAAACCGTCAAAGCCACTCGCGACACAACACAGTTTGCTCACGTTATCGGTATTTAAGATGCAGCACCGTAGAATTTGAAGGCATTTCGAGCGCCTTAGATTTGCTGGACACATTTTCCCTCTCGCCGACGCTAGTGAGCAGGACGCTCGCACGGGGGTTTTGTGATCAGAAACATAGAGGCATCTCCAGCCGAGTTTATTTTGCGGCCGTGTTGTTGACAAGGAGGAGTCTCTGAGGCTGAGGCGTCGACGCCGCTGAAATCGCTGCAGTCGTGCCCTGCCCGCCACTCGGGTACTCAGGTGGAGGGCGTTGAGTTCTCGTAGAGTTCTTGTGGAGTTGTAAAGTTCTTGTAGAGTTCTCGTGGAATTCTAGTAGAGTTCTCGAAGAGCTCATGTAGAGTTATGGAGTTCTTGTAGAACTCGGAAGATACGACTAAGAGCAACATAACCTCTCACTCGGCTTCATGATTCCGCTTAATAGCAAGCACTCGTTTTAATCAGTGCAGAAACTCCAGCTGTATCTGCCAAATGTTTGTAAATAACATGTGACTCTGTTTCCTCTACACGGACCTATACCACAGAGCTGCTAAGTCACCACGGATTTACAGTAGCCGAACGTGAGCTAAAAACCCGTCACTTTCTCAGTTAGATCGCACATGCGCTGCACCGAGGTACGCTGGCTCTGCAACTCGCTCCTCCAGCTCGATTTGCACGATCTCAAAAGGAGACTAAGAGATCCCTCTTTCGTGTTGAGGTGTTCTCTCTATTGCAATAGCGCTGAGAACTTCATTAAGTGATTAAACGCTCGTCTGCTGGAAGTAATAAATTGTTTCAAATTTGTTCATTCGAAACGTCGCTGTACGTGCAATGTTCAAGCCGCCTGCAGTATTTCACATTCCTTTGAGCTCGATTCTTCTTCCACGTATCTCTCGGCAACGTTGAATCGCGATAGCATTGAGACTCAAGCATGGCTTAGTTTTGAGGCGCAATTTTACTGTGCCAGTCGCACGTGTCCCCTGGTGTGGGGAGCTGCGTGCTGGGCACGTGTCCCCTGGTGTGGGGAGGCATATAGTATTGCTACCAACTGTTATTATAGTATCTGATGACAACAAACAACAACATGAAAGTCCAGCCGACAAAATTTTTTACGTAAATAGGAGCCCTGAGAGTGGATATTTTTGAACTAGACCCCGGAAACCCGCCAACACATACAAACATTTCGCTCACCAGAACCTTGAACTATTCGGCTTGACACCTATGCTTCTGCGCAGCTATCCAGCGCTAACTTCTGCAGCCGGCGTGTAGGTACTGTACGTCAAAATGACTACGGAGCCATCGTCGCACTCAGGCAGCGCCTCAATTGAGAAATGGGCGCCTAGACCTAGAAAAAACCTAGCAACACCGGATACGATAAATTTGGTGAAACACCCTCTTCCTGAAATGCTAATGCACTTTCGCTGTAGTATTATTTGTTTCAATGTTTCATGTGAGGAGCGTGTAGCAACTAGGCTAGTAGTTCGCACGTTTCAAACAGTGCGGAGTATCGGAGAAATGTTAGTCTCCCAATACATTACCAGTTTAGGATTCTTATGTTTACCGGAGCGTAGGAGTTAAGTCCCACACGAACAAGATAAATCCAAATCATGACAGTCAAGTAACAAAAGAACAAAATAGAACACAAGCAAAGTAATAGTCAAATCAAAATAGAATAAATTAAAGTAAACTCATTACATTCAAGTTAGAGGAGAGGAAAATAGAGCAAAATGGAGCCCAATCGCAGCAACCAAGTCCCACGAGAGCAGCACAGAAGACAGACGCCAGCAGCCCCTGCCGTGGCATCAGGCAGGAGTCTCGACACTGCCACGTGTTCACTGAGCACACCGTGAATGTGCTCGCATTGCGCCACGGCTCAGGTGCTGCGGTAAAAATTACCCGCACGGGTCATTTAGGAGTGAATTCAGTCTAAGTTTATGCGCACAACGCGGCCATGAATTGCAAAATTAGATTTTACTCTAGAATTTCATACCTTCAAGCAGCTACTAAATACAATTTACCTCAAATGGTCACATGAGCGAAATGAGAATTTCAATTTCAACGCATGCTAGAGACAAGCCACAGTGAATCGGGCTTCATCTAAAATTAGTCACATCAAAAGCAGAAAATATAATTGCATATGCACGTACAAAGGCGGCGGTGATGTCTTCAATACCATCAGTAATGCTGAAAAAAAGGGTACCTGGTAAGAACCTCTCATGAAGTGAGTGCCCTTCCTTCATCACTCCACTGATGACAACGTGACGACCACTCCTTCACCACTCCACTCACGACAACCTCAGGCCCATTCCATCAGTCCAACACAAAATTCAGGCGGGCCAGCTGAATGAGTTCTTTTACGGAAACTCTCAATTAAACTTGTGAATCATAGCATCCTTCCTGAGATCACAGGAAGTAAAAACACACATTATATATACACAGGCATTTGAAGTTCACGGGTCTCTATGAGGGAAATAGGGGACGTCCAGGGTTGATCATTAGAAGAAATTAACTAGCTTCAGCTGGACTTTACTTTTTACCGCCCAAGCTTTCGTACTCTCCCGCAGCGCGCGTTATGAGGGGAACCAGTAATCAGACACATGAGGTGTACACGCGTGGATCAAGGATCTCTATGAGCGAACATCTCTATGGTTTGGCAGGCATTATGCCCTACTTATGGCGCAGGAATTACAGCCCCAAACGGAGGAGTGAGGTGGGCTGAAGAGGGCGCCCAGCTCCAGTCTGACGCGGCCTCTCCCTGCAAGCCTCGCTTAAATGGCGCCGCCTGGGACTCGTAAATAAGCACACATAAAAGTTACGGAGACGGTCCATGTACCTCGCCTCCTATGCTCTTTGTCACGAAACAAAAGGGATGGAAATGTTCAGGAAGTCCTCCTTGAATTCTATCGTGAGCTAGAGTACACACATGTCAAGCAAAACTGGCCGAGAAAAATGGGAACATGAACCTTTATGAAGAAAATATGCAGACCGGAGGAGATTACATTCTGCGGCAGAGGCCGTTCTGAAAGCAAAGCTAATTTCGCAGAGGTCGCATCGAAAGCGGCTAGAGCGTAAGAAACAGGGGCGTCGATAATGTATAATATAGGGGCTTCTAGAGTGTACGAAACAGGAGCGTCTAGAGTGTACGAAACAAGGGCGTCCAGAGTGTACGAAACATGAGCGTATAGAGTGTCGTGTGTGCGAGACAATATAAACCAAATGTATACAACGTAGAAAATATTGAAATCACTAAGAAAATCTTGGAAGTACGAGGAACCAATATCCCAGAAAAATATTTTACCTTTAATTTCTCTACAGAGAGCAAGTCAGATTGGGCCAGAAACTGACGGAGCGTAAAATCACATTCGAAAAGCAAAAACAAATTGAAAAAGATGGACAAAAGCAAATCCGAAAATCCAAAACAAAATATGAGACCCGTGCGGCGCGCAACCTTGTAGAACGTTGAATTGCGACCTCGGAATAACGCCTGAGAAAAAATTTCCCGGGCTAGACGAAGGCAAGGAGGCAACTCGTAGAGCAGCCAGGGCACTGCTCGTCGGGCACCTTAGACGAGCCTGCGGTAATTTACCTCCGCCGGGCCCCAAAACTCAAAACTTGCGCTGTCATTATGATTATTAATAGGTTTATACTTCCATTTTTTGAGTAATCACCGTCTCGATGACAATAATTCATTGCGGATTGATTTCTTCCATTTATTTTCCCACAGCGGTGACTTTGGAGCCCCGCTTCCTGGCTGCTGACCGACCACCAAAGTCTTCAATCGAGGACTTAGGTGATCTTAGCAAAACAGTATTCATTCCACGCCCGGGAATGAACACTGTTTTGCTACCAGACTTGCAGCAAAATGATAATGCAACTGAAAATAAAGCGTAGGACCTTGTTCCACGCTTCATCAATTTAACATCGCATGTGATAATGAAGCATTTCTCAGCACCACCTCAATATTTTCCCCCGACTTCAGCGTGAAGCCAAAACACACCTACAGTACAGGAGCTTCAAGCCCCGCCCTCCAACGCAGCTCAGGCGAGGAGTGTTCACAATGAAGCTCAGCTCGGAACACGCTGCATGAGACTCCAAATTCCGCTATATAGTGAGCCAAAAGTTCACGGAAAATATCTTAGAAGTTTGACTGAAAACTTCGACATTGCTCGATCAAGCAAGGGAGAAGTTACCGTGATAGAATTATTGCATGTAATTTAAAATTTAAGGTGCCTATCAAACGAGTAAAGGGTCACAGCCTTCAGATTTATTACCTATAGGTTTCTGTCAAGAGCACAAAATTTAACAGATAATCAGTGAATGTTTCTCAACAAAAACTTCTCATGGTGCCTTTTTTAGGTTTAGGAACAATTGAATATTGTTTAGGGAAATTTTAATTGTGATAAGGAGGAGCATTCATACCTGAATACCGAGGGTGAAAGAATAGGGCTTTGAATTCACCGCGTCATATCAATCGCGAAACTGACTCTCCAATAAAAGTTAAAATTTGTCAATAGCTCCCACGCTCATAGCTATGACAACGGACTTACAACTCCTCTGACGAAGTGGGGCACCTTTAGGGGAAAATCCAGCTACGATTCAAGTTTCATTTGAATGATAGTGTACCGTACAAAGATATTCATCAGCCAGCAAACATTGCCTGTTCATTGCTGTGTGTGACACACATTCTAACAGTTCCTGTGTACACATTGATGTATGTCGTCTAGCTTTCCATATCACTTGTTTAAACTTAAGCTTAGTTCATGCTCTAACTAACGGTACACCTAACTTGAACATGTCATGAATCATCAGCTGATCATTTACATATATTCCCCTTTCGTGCAGTCTCCTGAGAACGAATGCTCTAATATTTGATCGGACAATCAATTTCTCCTTGAGTTTTTTTTTGTTCAACGGATTTTACAACGGTTCTTTTCAACCCATCTGTAACGTTTAGTGCTCAGGCCAGTTCCTGCACTCTCCTCCGTCTCATCCCCATGCAATACGCCCCACATGAAGCAACGACCTGAACGACTCCCCAGCTAGTATTCAAATCACTTAACACCACTTCATATGCATTGACCGTAAATCACTAACCCTCGCACTCACAAAATTAGCCTCAATAATTCACTCTCTCCGCCCGTCCATTTTTCCAGTTTTAGGTCTAGATAGACATTACTGTCTCCACCTATGACTCCTCATCACTCTTGCACAAACCTACATAGACTCTTTCACTCCACCACACATTTCATGAATCATTCTCCATAAACACAGGCTTCGTCACGTCAAATAGATTAGGCTGTTTCAGCCTTTTCTATTTTACTGCCGCCAATGTTTACTTGATAAGGCTTACCACATGAAAGTATCCTAAGCACAGACCGACGTTGAGTTTCTTGCACGCTCCCCAGCCGACTGCGAGTGCGAGAGAGCACTAATTCTTATAATTTTACAGCGATCAGCCGTACTTAACTTGCCTCAGGCATCTGAGTACCAGAAGAAAAGGAACAAGGAAGTTATCAGCCCCCTGGCAACTTCGGTTCATCAAGTTCGACTGAACGATGTTTTCTTCGTTATGAAAACTGCTATTTCTATCCAGCATCGATATTTTGGAACAACGAATTTCATTTGGTTAACTGAGAGACCAAAATTGATTTTGTTAGAGGCAAAATAAAAACAGTTCATTTTTCAAGCAACATTCGGGTAATTCGGAGAAATCATTTGAAAAAGAGTTCAGTAAGCTCTGAACTATGAACTGAACACAACAATTAATTGCCTGAACCGAAAAACATTACTACACACGAGCAAAGGCTATTGATTTTTTGCCTGTCTCCTGCGTCAATGAGATGAGCGAATAGGGGGGAAATAAGTAGCTTTATAGTCCAAAATGAACATTAAAACTCGTTGCAATATTACTGAGTCAATGAGAAGACTAAATAAGGCGGGCACTCCTGAAAAAATAAGTGGCCTTATAATCCAGAATAAACATCAATGCTCTTCGCAACATTATTGAAATACCTGACGAAGACGCTCCCAAACTCGCGCTCTCAGCTGGAAGAGTAAAACGCATTCAGTGTTTTGCTCGCTATTGCAATTTTTACGCAGGAGTTGGGACGTTGAGCGCATGTGTCGTCCCTCGGACAGGGCCGAGTCAGGTGGCGTCATTCGATGAGCGGAGCAGCCGAGGTTGGTCAAGGCAGAGCACGGCGCGTGTCTGTATGCATGCCAAAAGCGGCGACGGGAATCTGCCTCCGTCCTCCCCTCGCTCACTTCAACATAAAAAGCTCCGCCGAATGCACCCAGCAGCACTCCCCTTCTTGCTAAAATTTTAATGAGACTCTGTGCACAAATCGGGAAAATTGTAAGTGTTTTCATCGAAAGGTGTGGTGAACTCATATGAGGTTGGTAGAATATCGAATACATTTTCTGTGCCCAATGTTTCTAAAGTAGAGGATACATTCATATATTTTTGAATGTATTCCAAAGAAAAATTACAGCATCTATTGTATCATATTTTAGTTTCTTAAACAAAAGCAAAATCGAGCCATTGAAAAATACCATGAAAATTGTGCGCAGTTCACGAAAAATTTCTTAATAAGTCTTGCCAAGCTAAAGATTTTTTTTTCGGAAATCACCTCATGAGAAGAATAAGGCATAACGTCACAAGGGAAGTAGATCCGTTGGACAAAACTCATTTATTTCTCCAACGGTGAAGTTTGACCTGTTGGCTCAGCAGTCTGATGTCAACTGTGACTCTGGTCTGAGCTATAAGGTAAACCTTGAGAACATGAACTGCATCTTTTATTTATTACGCAGTTGATGTTTTCTACATTTACCTGAAAAGATAGATCGTGCGTGTCCTTCATTCTGATCAATTTGAAGTGACCTCGTCCCGATGCTGGGCAATAAAGCTGCTGCGGAGTGCACTTCTTCCCGTTGCAAAAGGTACGACGTATTCAGGGGGTCGTCGTATAGATCAGTCGCTGCTAGAATGTCTTTAGCCTAAACTTTTTGAAGTATTTCACTGAAGCAAACTTAAAATTTAAATTCAGCGTTCAAAAATCATCCATTATCTGTCAAATTTTAACACTTAAATATTTTGAATTCAAGTTCTAACAGTAAAGATATTCCGCACTGGAACCCAACAGCTCGATTTAGTTTCAATGAAGAATATTTGAAGGCAGCATAGAATTTCATTAGGATTTAATTCGACGTGAAAAATATTCGACAACACGCGAGTCTGAGTGAAGAATTCAAGTCTCTCGCGGCCGGTGTGAGCAGAGCACGACGAGGCGCTCTCTGAAAATCAGGCTCCGCCTCACTTCGCTCAAACTTCTGCACGTTCTCATGTCAGAGTTAAGGCCTGCAGATTCCAATCAGTCAAATGAGAACAGCTAAAAAGGGAACACATGATTCTCTTCCTTTTAGTAGTTTCACCTTAAAATCAAGTCAAAAATTAGTTTTTTCAACCACGTTACGTATAGCACATACCAGGTGAAAAATTTTGGCTTCGTCAGCCATCAGTACGAAAACTATGCCCCTCGAGTCCCTCCTTTCTATGCATCTATTTTGCAGTTGTAAACAGTCGTGTACATTTCGAGTTATTCGGCATCGGTAGTACTTTACATATGCATATGTATCTGCATTAGAGGCTGCGTTCGCACACGTTCAAATATAAATTGTATATTTGATTACGAAAACATTCAAACCGTTCAGCTGTTAATGAAAGCATGCGCGTCTCAGACAGAAAACATTTTATTCCCTTCGAAGTATGATGAAGCTGTGGTAGTGACGACTATCTGGATTACGAGGTCAGCTACCTGATGTTACCATTTGAAGGTTTTTCCATCGATTTGTTGCCAGAGTTCCTCGTGACCTAGACGGTACAGACGCCGCTATGCCGACTGGGCGATCGAGTAGCGCAAGAGCACATGTCGAACCGCTCATCACGACTTAACGAAGCAGCAGGGAGAGCCTGGTAGCGAGCACCAGCAAGTCTTGCACTTCTACGTTGTGTCAAAAAATATGAGAATTAAGAGAACAAAAGAAATTTTCTTCTGCGGCACTGAACGCTTCTCGAATGGACGGCAACCCACCAGACTTGGAAGTAAATTCTAGGTGTGTTATTTTGTTTTCCTTTCAATTATTGCTGCACGCATTTGACGAGGGAACCCTAGAGCGCAACACTAGGGTAATAGTTTAGCACTGGAATTTTTCCTCACTCATTTGACCATTTTTGAAGCCCGCTTTGACCACGTGCTGTAGAAGCGAAAGAACTTTGAAGCGAAAACATGTTTTGATTGGATTGGAGTTGCTGCAGCGGCCGCAGCTGCGGCGTTTCGTCAACGGCATCTGCAGCTGAACTCAACTTGTGCGCGCCCTGGAGAAAAGATATTAATAATACGGGATCACAAGTCCAACTTTAGAACAAACTCTCCGAGTTTTCTAAAGCTGAAACTTTCTCAACAAAGTCTGGCTATTGCAAGAAAATGTAAACTTAAAAAAGTAAAACAAAAATAAATTCTCAAATTTATTCTCTATTTCGTATGTTTATAGAAAAAATTGCTTCGAAAAACCTATATTTACATTCAATCTACACTCAATTTATTTGTACTGATAATAATGAAGTACTGATGAATTCTTACGTATTTTCCATGAGTAGTAAGTGAAAGAACTTCGCTGCAGGAGCCCATCATCGGGCGTACAAAATCATCGAGCTCTTCATTGTCGAGTTTAAATGTTCACATCTACGTGAATTTGACACTCGGCTTAGATCGTTCTTTGAGTTAAAATGCTTAATTTCACCATTACATAGCACTATCATTACTACCATTTAACTTTGCGCAATGACTTTCCTCTACATGAAATGTGATAAGTTCGACAACCAATCCCCACGTCGGCCCCCGGGACGGTGGCGCTAGCTGTGCGGAGGGAGGACGGGCAGGTGGGAGCGTGAGCTAATGAGGTGCGTAATGAGTTACCCTGCCGAGGCAGTCATGGCGTGAAAGTAGCTGTGGCCCACACCTGCACCGCGCGTGCTGGTGCAGTAGTGTCCGGCACACCTGCACTGCTTGTGCTGGTGCAGAAGTGTCCGGCACACCTACACCGCGTGTGCTGGTGCAGTAGTGTCCGGCACACCGCCACCGAGTGCTGGAAGTTTACTCCACCAGAACGACACACCGTTTCAATAAATTTTAGCGATATAGAAACGGTCAGATGAGGAGCGGAGATGTACTAGACGCATCAGGGACTATAAATATTTCAATGTCATATGCTTTGTTACTTCCGGGTTCCCAAACAGGCTAGCGTATTTAAATCGAGCGTTCAATCTCTAGCAGAGATGAAATTATTTCAACGTCTAATTTTATCATCGACATTTCCCGACGACAGTTATTATTTTGAGTTGCCGATACAACTGAAAGAATTTCTGTTGTTCGTGATGTTCAGTCGTTCCAGAAACGCCTAACGCTCGGATGGGTAGGCAAATAGCTCTCTCTTGTACTACATATGAAGTCGTATATAACTTTCACTATATGTATTCGGCGTTAAGTACTTACAGAAATGGATTTGTTCTGAAATTGTTTTCGAATCTCAATGAAACACTTTAAAATACTCTGTAAAAGCTTATATATGCTTCCCATTGTTTGACATTGTCCTCAAGAGTATAACCTTTTCTATGTCCCATGTACCGATTTCAGTACACTCAATGAAATCACTTTCATATATGCTACATGATTTTTTTTAACAAAAATGTAGCCTACCGAAAAAGAAATGTTTTCCTTTCGTCTTCGTTTGCTGTACCCCCAATGTGGAATAAATTTCCGTTAAAAAAAGTTGTAGTATAACGTGAAAATGTTAGATAGGGAATAATTTAGGTAGAGCGAGTGAAGAAGTAAAACAAAAGAAGAAATAGGAGCAGAAGTCGAAGTTGGAGCAGGAGGGCGAGCGCAAAGCAGGTTGAGGGCTGGCACGAAGCAGCTATAATGTTGGCCAGATCTCCCGGCTCTCCCCCAGGCCTACAAGTTGCGCCGCCATTGCATGAATCTCTCGAACGGTGAAGCTGTGATGCAATTTAGAGAGATCTTGTTAAAATTTGCATAACGATCGTAAAACGAACTTACATAATTCCCGAATGAGACCTTTTCGTCGACGCCCTATATTTCTGATAACAAATGCAATTACTAAGGCCTGCTTATGCTGGAAAAATGACTTCAATATGATGGGTTGTAAGTATGAAGTTACAGTGGAGTGTGTTTTCTCGTTCGCTTTCGAGAACTTCTATTCGATATCCATGTTCGACCATGCCGTCTTTTTAGTTATGAAGAGCCTTTATTTGGTCATCTCGCAACCTTCTTCCTCCACATTAAAAAGTGGTTGTAAAGCTGTACATGTATTTTCAAGTTTGATTTTCGTCCCAACAGAACATTAAACATTCATCACACGCTCCTGGAAAAATTTTGCTCTATATTAGAGACTAGTAACACCTGGACAGTCGAGGCTCTGTATCTGTCGTTATTTTTCAACTGCTTCGATGTAACTCACTCTTTTAATTTAATAGTAGAAAAAATAAAACGACAGGGACAATAGTAATGTTCAAAATAAAATATTGATATTAAAATCAGGAAAAAATGTCATTAATATTGGTGATAAGATGCTCAAAATAAGAGAGATGGAAGACGACGAAGAATATATCCTGCATCAAAAGGCCAGCCTGATGTAGCGAGTTTCGCAGCCGCTTCGCAGCCGGCCCTGCAAGGCCAGCACTGATTGTTTCGGAAGCAGATATTTGGCGGCAAATGTTGCACGCAAGGAAGGGCGGCGAGGTTCCGAGGTAAACTTCGCAGTAATTTATCAGGGAGCGTGTAGGGACAGGCAAGTAAAAATGTGGGCGAATAATTCATATTGCTTTTGATAAAAAACAGAGACCAATACGAAATGAAGCGTTTTGAAATTCTTTTCGACTGAAGTCTTACAATGATGTCGTTTCTATTTGTTGGATTTCCTGTTGTAAAATTCGATCTGTGTTTTCCGAAAGTAACAGTTACCAGCAGTTCAGGTTATCCTTCACCTTTTTCCGCAACCGAAATTTATTTTTCAATTTTTTTCTACGTAAATTTTCATTGATGTCTATATAAAAAAGCAGTTTGTGATTATCGTTCCATTTTCTTCGTGTCGTTATTGTCACTGGACAACCTATCCTTAATTTTCGATTGAATATTTCCCCACATTACACTACTTTTCCATTCTATCGCTCAAAGCATTACGTAAATACTTCGAATTTGATCTGAGGATTTTTACTTTTTAATCCCGATTCTGAAACTTAGCCTTTCAAACGCTTTTCTCAATTTCATCCTAATTTTTTCTCTGAAACAGCTCAAAAAACAAAATAGATTTCCTCGTGAACGTTCCCTGCGATCCTAATCAGGTCGTCGCAGGGAACTGGCTTCTGCTTAATACATTCTCGTGCTGCCGACCTTCTGCCACCAGACGCATCAGGAGAGCCGGTGCCCCGTCCGCACTCTCTTCACAAGTGGCAACAAAACTGCAGCCAAAGAGAGAGAATGCTCGAGGACTGCTGGAAATTTCCTCGCCGCCGACTTTTTGTTACATGTGTATTTATATTTTAAGAAAATGACAAAATATTCATGAAAATTTTTCATAACTTGACATTAACTAAGCTCGTCTATCCATTTAATTAAAAGCAGTCACAGACTTTTTCAGAGGCTTTTCAAAACTCGATGCTCTGCAGTCGCATCCAGTGGAAGTTTTAAGATCAGTTCCGATGTTCTTGAAAAATGCAGTTTTTTACTCCTTAAAAGTTTTTCCCAACAAACCTGCGTAGTTGATGAAATTTCAAAAACTAGATTATCATTACTAAAAATACTTGCGAGTTACATTCCTTCGTGTTTAATATAAATCATTGTTATCTGTTTACTTGCAGACACTACAATATAGTTTCACTTCTTCGAAATAACTGTTGCTCTCTCTAAATCATCAACTATCTCGCTTTAAATTAACTCAACTATTCTGCACGACTCTCATCACCTTGTCCTCTTTATCCATGAACTGAGCATTTTCTTTGTAGCACAAAATTTTGTCCTCGGAATCGCAATTTTCCTGACCTCAACGGCTTTTCCTTGAACTGAATGACGTTGCCCCTTGAAACTCGCTAGCAACGCACAAGGTAAGTCGGCGCTTCACGCGGCTCTCGCAGCCGCCCTTGGCCCGAAGGCCGAACTGAGGAGGCTGGTGCTATTATTGAGATGCAGCTCTAGCTTCCTACAAAGGATGGCACTGCACTGACAAAGAATTTCTGATTTTATCTCTCGCAGGCAAGAGTAATTCGAAAAATGCTCCTCGCACAACATAAAAGGCGATTGTTCAGAGGCGAGCACTTGTACATGACAGGCCACGCTTTCATGGAACGACCGCTGAGGTCTTAATCACGCCAGACTCTGTGCTCGCTCACTTCGGTTTCGAGGTCATCCTGTGTACTTATGCAACAACGAGAGTCAGTCACAATGTGAGGTCACGAATTGCGAAATTTTACAGGCTTAAGTTACACGATCACTTCACACGGTTCTCCGGGGAAGTTTCCTGCAAGAAGTTACTAATAGTGTCACATGGATTCTGTGTTCTCAAACACTTATTCTCAAGAGTATAGCACATCTCTACGGAGATTTCTAGCGAGAAAACAAGGAATTGTTGAGTGACAGTCATTTGGCTGGTGTACGAGCAGAAGAAAAGATAGGTTTATTTGACGTTCTCCCCTAGCAGTTGTGGCGTGTACTCTAGAACACTCGACACAGTACATATTCTTTGCGAAATGCAATATTTTCCTCTATTGTTAAGACTCATCATCGAATCGTGTGCTCTGTGACTTGTTTTTCAATGTTTTAAAACAAATACACACAATGCGTAAGCGTACACTATGCATCAAAGACGAATATTTTAAAACATTTTGTAGACATACGTACAATCTCACGAGCTTTGTTAAGCACTAAACATTTGCAGTAAGCTGCAGCTGATGACTGCTGCATCAGGGCTCATGAGAGCTCATATTCCTCGGTCCTGCTTTCCTATTACGTGACTTCATAGATAGCGTTTGGTTGGTGGAGCCTCCTCATGAAATTTACCTCTCCTTTGTAACTGAAACTTGACCCATTTATCGACGGTTACCGCTAACAAATTAAAACTCGAAACGAGGTTGGCACGAAGAAGAAATATTGAACTGCACCACCATAGAATAAATAAGCTCCATGGTCGATCGAAGCCTCCCTCTTGGTTCTCAAAATTCACGAGCTCTATTTTCAAAATGAGTGTGAGGGAGCGTGACGTGGGCTTCCGTGCCGACACCCTCAGCCGGCGCCAGGGCTGACCGGCCTGCTGCCAGCCGATAGCGAATGCACTTGCGGTTCAATCGAGCAGTAAAATACTTTATGAAGATCATGGAAACTCTACCAGAGATTTTCATTGTTCAAGCCCTCCTAAAACAGGACCTTAACTTTGAAAGAGTTCTTAACATTCGGTGGAGTGGAAAATCACCTAAGAGGGTTTGTTTCGGAGGCTTGTAGGCTTCCCTGATGTATGCCAGCAGCAACAGCGGGGCACTCGGACAGGTGGGCGATATAGTTATGGCCCTCGTAGCCAGACGTTTGCAGGTTTATCTTACGGGGGTTTAAATCTCCCTCTATTGGTCAAAAGCTCCGACGGCGATCCTAGCACCTGCTGGAGTTTGAAGAGATTTCATAGAAGGGAACATTCATTTTAGTGTCCAACGACCCCAACATGGGGTACGCACGCTGCAAAATATATAAATTCAAGGTTCATATACAAATGGGCTTCGCTTTCTTACGATCACGCTTGCTAAAGAAGAGCAGTTTATGTAGGGTTATTTGAAAGTAAGTGCAGCGTCATCTCTATTTTCGAGATTTAATGATACGGTCTGTGCCACACGAGTGAATGATTCGCCCCATCTTCGGAACGTGTGACGGACGACATAGGTTGTTACGAACATCAGGGGTTCAAGATAGACGACATTGATGACACTAATCGTAACCTCAGAGACCAGAAACAGCACATGATTACTAAAGTTGACTTGTGCAGGGCTGGAATCCAGTTTCTTGGTTGATTCCAAACCATTTTTTGCACCAATTAACACGCTTAAGAAAATTTTACAGTTTCCCCATGCCCCCTACAAAATTGAAACAACTTGGGAATAAAAGAGTTCATTTTATAATGAAGTTATTCAAAAATACGTATACATCCATGTAACTTTTATTATATTAGTTTCTGAATATTTTACATCTCTCCCGGACCTCCTGAGGGTGTGTAGGTGCCCATAGTTGGGACCTCATCTGCTCTCTATGGCCGGCATCTAAACGTGGCGGTAAGAGCAGGCCTTCCTTTGTAGGTAGAGCGGCTGAAGAAATTGTACTTTATTAGGATAGATAGACAGCGATCAAGTATAGGAAAGATGGCGTAAGCTTGCAATTATTTCAAGGGATTTCAGCTAAGTAACTTAATTAAACTTCTAGAAATCAAGGCGTCTCTCAAGAAAAGATTTAGTAAGCAATAATGAAGCCAAATAAACAGCATTTAAGAACATTTTCGGAAAGGGCATTGAGCGAACCCGTTACCCTACAAGGCAGTAAACAGAAGCGCCAGCAACAACATTAATGAAAGAACGATCGCTACACGCAGCGGCTGCGTCTATACCTGGCAACAGAAATTAGATTCGAGTTACGATAAAGAGGACGATTGCTTCCAGCCTTGTCACGTGGTCCTCGTGAAGCTGCTGGCGAGTGAACAAAGTCAACAGCGAATTGCGAAGTCACCTCATTCAACGTTAGTTCAATGAACAGCTTTTCTCTCTCTCATGGGTAAATTACGATTGATTTGATGTTGCAGGTTATTTTTTTATACGTTTAGTTTTCTGTTTCCGTTTAATACGAAACTACTTTCCGAGCGCAAGTCGGACATTCTTCATGTAGTTTACAGGATGATGTTCTAGCTAAGCATCTTCGGCATCGCAAAATGGATCTGAAATTTTTAGATTCCTGGTAGTAATATGCTGCATTTACGTACAGTAGTAGAGTAATAAATTTTCTAACAGCGCACAAGGTGCGGCTGCTCAAAAAAACATAGTATTTATCGCTACGCCACGACCTGTGAGTCTTAGAAGCGCACCTTCGTGATGCCAAACACACGATCTCGGGCAAAAATGATTCCATTTTGGAGTTATATTTTTTGCGGTGTGGGTCTCCGCATCGTCCGTTCATGCACTGGATTATCTGCTAAGCGTGCATTGCATGCGATGTGCGCCACTCCAGAGATGCAAGAGATCGCTTGCGCCCAGAAATGAGTAAGATCAGGACAGCGGGGTTGAGTTATTGCAATATTGACTCAGGCTGCAGCTAAGCCTAATCGATAGCGCCTGCCGCGGCTCTGCCTCAGTCGCAGGCAGTTGCCAGCGTCCAAGTCTGAGCCTTAAAAGACGGAGAAATTCTCCTCAAAAACACTCGGCACAAGTTAGGATTTTGTAGGCAAAGAACACACCATCGTGGGAGTAAGTTTATTCAACTTGGGCCGCTCAAAAATGAACTAGCGATGGATTAGCCCAAAAAATACTTCAGTGTCTAAGAAATCGAAGAAATTCTCAATTGGCGTAGGGCTTTCGTGCATGAAGAATTACAATTATAAGTTGAACTCAGAGTCTCACAGAACAAAGAGAAACACGTGATGGCTAAGGCTTGTGGCCGAAAAACTTACAGAGAAATATTTTCGGAAAAATAGCAGCAATAGTTGACAGAATGCGGTGGTGAAAAATGCCTTTCTAGGAAAAATGATTCTAGTAATTTTTTACCTTGTATTTCCCGGAAATTAAAGGCTAATAATTCAATTGTACATTTAAGAGAGAAACGTGCAGTCCAACGCTTAATTTTTGAAATTTATTATGAACTTATGAAAGCATAATGAGCGATAAATCAATTATTGCGAAGCAAATGAAGACTGAACTCCTCGGTTCCGAGGATGCCGGTGAGGGCATCTGAGAAGCAATAGAAGGCCCCACCTGGACGGCCTCGGCCACAATCCCAGGAAATGATTTCATTCATTAAGAAATATGAAGGTGAATAATTTTCACCGTATTCTAAGGTAAAATTTTCAGTGAAATCAAGGAATAAAAGCTGAATAATATATGCAGAAGACACACAAAAAGTGTTTGTCTTACCTATGAATGTGTTTTTAAAATAATTTCAGTTGGTAAACAATTCCCATTAAACATAATGATAATAAAATTTCGATTTAACATAACGGTAATCAAATTTCCACTTTGCCTGTAACTGGAGCGTAAACATCATAGCAAGAAACATGAAAATTACAGCAAGAAATTTTAGACACGGCAATTCAAACAAAGCACAGCTTCGGTGTACATAACTTCGTGGAAAAAGTTAAATAAATTTTACGGAAAACTTTAGAGCGATGAATAAGATACATGTTAGTGTACTGCAGTACAAATATTAGTCTAGTTTCTTTACGTAAGGTCTCTGTTTTTCTGAAAAGCTCGTCGTAATTCTTTTGAGTTGTGCGTGAAAATAGGATTATAGTACTCTAAAGCTGTAAAAAACTATTTTAAACGTTACCGCGGATTACAACATATTCTTTAACGCGAGACAATTACGGAGAATACATAGGAAAAACCTGCCCTGAAACACGTCTAATGCGAAGGAATCGAACTGGGAAGCGATCTTTTACAAGAGAAATTAACTAATTCAACTGAAGTCTGGCGTTCCGTCACTACGACGTAAGCAACTGAAGAATGTCTCTCAAGAAATGAAAGTTCAAAACGGTTGCTGCGAGGGACGCTCCTTTGTTTTGAAGAAAGTTTGCTTGAAGTAAAACAAGAGTCTCAAGATTTATCATTTAATTAATGATTGTGAGATCCAACGCGGTTTGCTGAAATTCACATAAGATGTTCATCGCGATGAAGTTGATGTTTGCTATCTTTACCTTCCGAGGTCGAAATGCTTGAAGATTTTTGTGCAACGATGTTGGGGCCGTCACGGTAGCACTGTTACAGCTCAAATAAAAGCTGAAAATCGTCAATGAGGGCAATCAAAGTTCAAAATGCCGTTATTGTAGAGAAATAGAATTTTATCTTTATAAAGTAACTGCACACAGCGTTCCAAAAACAATATTTTACGAAGTTTCAACGTGACCCTTCTCGCTTGCATTTATGGCAAAATTTCCAGCATATTTCCTGATTTGATTAACTTAAAATGCATTTAGATTGAAGGTGAAAGCACTGCAAAGTTGTCCTTCTCTAGAGTGCACCCAGAACTAAGCAAAATAGCTATAAATCTGAATCACTCTTCACGAAACTGATTCATGATTCCACAATAACAAATATGAAAACTACACGCTTTCTTCCAAAAACTTTGATAAATTAAATACTGACATGAAAATGCTTTTGGTCATGCGTGAAAATACGACGCTCTGAAGCTCCTGTTCATTATTTTAGTCACAGAAAGCTTACATCTCGCTATTCTCTGCATGCTGACGCAGGTGTAAATCCAGAGATGCGCACGAGCACTCGCCACCATCAGCTTCAAACGGCACACAAAATGTTGCTGGCAGAGATTCATCGTTTTTGAGAGCATCACATGGATTTTAGAGGCTGTGTTATTTGAGAGAAAGAAATCGCACATGATTTTGTTTCTGAAACAATGAGCACTGGAAAGATTCATGCAGAGATGAGTTTTTAGGCATCTCACCGTAAAAATAGGAGAAAAAAGTATGCGAGTAGACTAAAAAATGTTATGTACGACCAAAATAAAATTAATTTACTTAAAAATATCTCTTCACCTTGGTCCAACTTAAATCAAGGAAGTGAATTAGTATGTAATGCTAGGCGAGATTCAATTGAAACAATGACTATGAAAAACTCAAAATATTCAAGTGAGAAGTGGAACAATAATTTTTTTGCCAAACTCCAGTTTACGCTTACCTTCGATGGGAAGTATTTGAAAATTTGAACCTAATCATTTCTACACGCTAGCGTCATTTTTGGGAGAGGTAAATAGTATGTTCGTGATCCGTAAACTTCAAGGCCTTTGACTCGTACACAATCAAGTAAATGAAATTTAGAGAGCCGTGAAAATCGTAATTAGTGTGAGAGACAAACAGGCAGGGAGGGCATCAGCGCAAAAGAAAGCAAAAGACCTTAAGGTGAGGATCGCCTTTGACTTCGCGTGAAAACTTAACTTGTAAATTAAGTCTGAGAAACTTCATACTGTGATGTTAGCATGAGATCCTTCCAACTTAGTTTAAATTCTAATAATAATTTCATGGTAATATTTTCATGGCCAACAAATAAAAAATCAAAACAGCGTAATCTAATAAAGTCTCTCAAAATAAACGTTAGTAGAGAAACACTTTGCGTTGGACAGTGTTCAAACAAACTACTAAAATAACTTCATGAGCACGAAAAGTTTCAGAGTTTTAGTAACAAAAGTATGAGGGGCGACATGTTTTCAAAAACAATTTCAGAAAGACTTCGGAGGAGAAAAGATACTGAAATGTCAGGAGTAATTTGCGTAGAGTTTTCCTAGAATTGTTGCTCCTCTCGCTCCAGGAAGCAAGTGGAGACAGATGCCACCGAGAAATTCTCGCTGCTTAGGAACGTTCCAAGAAAAAATCGATTGCAGCGAGAGTAAGAGTAACGGCTCCATTTGAGATGATTAAATTTCGCAGTATATTAAATACTGGCATCAATTGCAGGCACTTGACGAACGTTAAGGTACGCGAGGAGTATTACACTGTTTGCAATGACTGGAACACTAAAATAAACATCATTTAATGGAAAAATAGACAAGCGAGTGGGTCATTTACTGCTCGTTTTTATGGTAACTTTGCACAGATGTTGCAAAAAAAATGAGATCAAAAGTCGACTGTAAATAATCATCAGGTACGAGTGAGGAGAGTTAAGGAATAAGAATATAAAAAACTTGTATACATTGCCTCAAGAAAAAAATAACTGTGCGAAGTAAATTGGATTCTGAGGCAAATAATTTATTTCCAAACTGACAACAGTCGAGGTGCAATCGAAGCGCAATTGCAGCATCAAACGTAAACATCGCACACGCGCGATGTTCAGCTCATACGTTGCAACACGAGTTGAATGTTGCGGTTAACGTATTCAGAATGTGTAACAACATACCCACTCCTCAACTCGCCTTCACGGGGAAAGCTACAGATGTCACGAGCATTTCAAAACTTGAATCATAATTTTCTTACACTTTCAAAAGCATTTGGAAAACTGTATTAGGCCTATTAGAAGTGTATCCAGCTCACATGCGTGACAAAGCGTGAGTGTTCCCTTCTCACAAAGCATGGAGCTATCAATACTTACTCTCAAAATCGTACCCAAAGCCCTTGCGAAACTTTTGGACTCACAAAAAAAAATTCTGCAGCGATAAAAAGAGCTTGGATAGTTGAAAGCGTCAATTTGGCAGAAGAAATTCACGCGATAAATGACAAGAGCTGTAAAACTATGAAATGAATTGTAATTCGCTCACCATTTTTGTTTTAATCGTGATTTTTTTTAATTCGGAATATATGTATGATGAAACTTTAGAAACACATGCCCACGAAGATATTTTGATTTATCTGCATGGATTAAACAATGCTATGTATTAAGTAAACTTCCGAAACAAAATTCCTTTCTCGATGTTTTCCCCCATATTTGTGATAAAACAATAAGCAGAGTCAGTGAGAGGGTCCTCCGAGGCTTTCATCAGGTCGGTGGAAATCAATGCATTTCTAAAGCTTCGACCAAACTCCCAGTGCATGTGAGAAAGAGAGAGAGAGGGAGAGAGAGAGAGGGAAAGAGAGAGAGAGAAAGAGAGAGAGCTGCTGAAGGCAGGACCGTGAAGCCTCAATTAAGTGACGGAATCAGCCTCTCCTGCCGCTCTTTGATCGCTCCGATAGAAAAAATAATTTACGAACTGATTAAAAACCACAGCCAGTCAGAGACTTGGTGCCGTGCCTTTGAAATGGCTTAGCTGAAGTTAAAAACTAATTAATTCTTTTCGACGGAGAGGTAACCAAACTGATAATTGCTCAACGTGCCCTTTGAAACTCTGTAAAAACAAGCCGGTTTTCGTGTTGTCGTGCAAAAAAGAAATGAAGCAGCAGAAACTCAGACGTTACATTAGTAATTTGCAATAGACAGCCAGGAAATGCACGTGTCACGCTTTCCAAATGTGGGAACAGAGAACCCATCTGTGCGTGGGTGGAGGCACCCAGAGGCTGATTTCTGACACCAAGCGACGGATTACCAGAGAGACATCATGCAGGAATCAACAGTGAACCACGCATGTACAAATAAATCAAATGAGGAGAGTCTAATTAACTGTAATTTAGAAACTTGGTCAGGGTGAGATGTGAGCCTCTTTTATATTCGTTGATGTACCATGGTATTTTCAGCCGTAGAAAACAATGCCATCTGTACCACTGTGAATTTTTTATGAGGAGTTACCTGCTCTTCCGGCTTTGACTCTCCTCTTAAAACGATACGACAGTTTTTGAAGGTATATGTGTCCGTGTGATAGGGAGTATTCTTGTCGAAAGAATTTGACAGTATTTGAATCTCTATATCTCATAAAGTGTTCTCATATTTGAAATGTAAACGTAGAATGTGAATGAAACTTATTGTGTTTTTTCGACCGTTTTCAAAGGCATTAGAGTAGAGTTTGCGAAACTCATACTTCAGTTTCAAGACCTGCTCAGGATGAAGTGATAAAGTATTTCGTTCATCTCCTCTGGCAACTGACAGTAATTTATCAAGTCGGAAGAAAATCTGGATTCCATAATTGTGAGAGCAAATTCTCCAGACAGCATCACGATCTTTGCTTTGACTTGTCAGACTTTAAATGCTGACTCAGCTACAACTTCTTGAATTTAATGAAAAGCGCATACAGGCTTTCAGTGAAATCGCACCGTACTGCTTTTAGCACCCTTCGCTTCTAGGCGCATGTACCTTTTCCTCGCATTTTCATTACTTAAAACTAGTTCCCTTTCCTCCTTCATTGTGTCAATGACTGACATTCTAAGAGTTTGAGCAGCTCTGCAGCCATCCTCATGACGGCAAGACTTCCAATGCGGACTCGGCCCCCTAGGACCGCCAATGCCAGTCGCCTCCGACATCTCCGTTTGTTCTCAACGGACACCTCACCCTCTCCCAACACCTCGTCTGTACCGTACTTTGTTACTTTATCTATTTGTGTATTAGAATTTGCTCCAACTATGTCTTTTATGAACTGAACATTCTTTCGCATGTAATTGTTAGTTTTGATTATACTTCAATTAAACTCGGTATGCTCTATGACGTTCTAGTCATGTTGACATAGATTACGTCACGATTTAACTCAGTATGCTTTATGACATTCATATTTATGAAGATTTCACACTTCTCTTGGGAAACGCAAGAACTCATTCAGCTCAGTGGTTTGACTCTATTTCGAATATTTACATCAACTCTTAGAAAATCACCTCTTCGTTTTTGAAGTAAAAAATATTTATTTGAGAATGTGAAATTTTCCATGAAGTATTGCAGCAAAACTGGTGCATGAGACTTTGATTTTCTCATTCGACTTAATTATTTACCCTTAACAAACCCAAATGATTACTCACAAACTTCTAATCAACTAACATCCTTCTTTCATACTTTGTTTAAAAATATAATGTATTGGTTCTTCTTTCTGTGTATACGTTTCCTTCCTATTAGCGCCCGAAGAAACCATCACTCTTCTCATACTCAAGCAGACGAAACATTGAGCTTTTGCAGCGCTTCGTGCGAACCAAACTTTGCTTCTCGAACTCTTCTTGTGTTCAGCGAGCGGGGTAAATGAAAGCAAGTGCTCCCAAGACTGCCACCACGAGTTTGCTGCTCTAGGTTGTTCAGAATTTGCCGAGTTGTCTCTTCTGTGGCGAGTTGTGTAGCTTTAAGTAAAGTTTGCCGAACTCATACTTCAGTTTCGAGTCCGTGGCAGGGCGTCGGGAAGGCGAATATATGCCAAAGTTGTGTAGCAACGAGGGAAGGCTTGCCACTGCCTCGGCCCTGTCTAGGATGCACCTCAGAGTACTGTATATTCGTCGAAGGTAATATCTGTCGCATACAACTGACTATTTGTATCTTAGAATGTAATATTTCAAAGTCTTCGAGACAAGACAAAGCATCGCAGCTTCCGGAGGTATAATAAATCGTATAAAATCAAATTTACGTTCTGTATGTGTTCGTAAGTAGCTTCAATGAAGCGCTAGATCATGATTATTACCCGAGAACATTACCCATTGCAATTAATTAAGAAAGTATTGTACTTCCTGCAAGAATTCTTTAATGTAATTCTTGCACTATGCCATGCAAAATCAGCAGCCTTGCAAATTGACTGCAGACGTCTCAAGTTTCAATGGAAAGAGCAACACAAACACGCACGCATTCGTGTAGCAGTCAACCCACCCATGGCACTCCAAGTGGGACTGTTGAACTGATGGCAAGATCCAATTATATTTGAGGCTAAAAACTGTGCTTCGAGAAATGTACATGAACAATTTCCAACAAGTCATCAAACTTCTTTACAGGGTTTATCTTTTTATTCATCAGATTAAATGGAACTTATTCATCTGTGAAAATCTGTTTTAGTGTTCCATATTTCTCATAAATAAGTTAGACTACTTTTAATCCCATTCATGGCCGAGATCGCTTGATCTTCGAGCGAACGTTTCACCCAGCTGCTAATCAAACACGTAAACCTTCAAGAACAATTTTAACTAACCCTCCAATGTGTTTTTCACCTTCTCTTTTCGTTTTAACAAGAAATCCTGGAGCCTCTGAGATGTGGGGAGCGACTTCTGCTCCAAATTTTGACCTATAATCCAACGTGCTTGCTTTTTGAAGCGTGCTTCGTCTTCACCACAATCACAGCGGCAGGGAGCGTCGTCCCCTCCCCTGTTTCGTGCTCGGCAGGCCCCGTAGCCATTACGATATTGCCTGGCTCCCTCCACTGCAACCCTCCATCCTCCCACGCCTGCCACCCTCCATCCTCTTCTCTGCTTCCTCACGCTCGCCCTCTGTTCGCTCAACATCCTCCTGTTTGCAGGACCCAATTTTGCGTCGGAATTAAAGCTTTTCTCCCACACCTTACAATTTCAGGTACGCTTTATGAATCCTTGGATGTCAATCTACGTATGCATTGTCTACTTTTATTACTTTGATTTCGCGACAACATTTTCCATCATAACGTTGAACCGAACTTTGTCTCACAGCAAATTTTGTCCAATTTGAAAGGTCCTACAATATGTCGAGGCGATTTTCGTCGTTCTAATGTTCGTGTCCACCTTTTATCGCTTTCCTGTCTTGACAACAACATCAATCTCAACTTGAAACAAACACTGCATTCTATTCTTAGACGGCCGCTGTGGAGCATTCTGGCAATATCAGTCTCCCACTAGGACGTCATTAGAGTCACGCAACATCATTGTTCGCACAACATCACCCCTGCCATGCAACCTCTTGCGTATCGAACACAGTTTTCAAATGACGGCAGTTATTTTTCCTAGTTAACTTTTGGGAAAGTTGCCCTTTTTTGCGCGTGGCACGCGATGAGAATGCGTGGTTCTATGCTCATCACAGTCTCTTCTATTCGAAAGAGTGAACTCTCATTTGTACTTTTCTTCGAAAGTTTTTGGGCTTTGTTATCTTCGACATGAATCACTCAATTTTCATCGTAGACACTATAGTTTGATGGAATTCACCGGTCACTCAACGTACCTGATGTTTCGTTCGTTAGTTATTTTTAGTCGGTATGTCTTCCTGCTGCCATCAATTGTACATTTAATGATTTAATGTAATAAATAATTTTTCATAACTATGGATCACATTTTATTCACAATAACTCATTTCATGAATATTTTTCACTTCCTGTTTGAGAAATTCAATAAATTAGTCTGGATTATTACTTTTTCATGTCGTTCTCGGGCTCATCATCCTAAATTCACGAGCAACGAATAAAAGATGCTGGCATCTTGAATTCTTCGCATTCATTAGATGTCCTCAGTTTATTCCTCTTTCTTATTCTCGCGGTGTTCAATACACTCAAGCTAACTAACTCTACTTCACAAAAGTCACCTTACTATTCGCCTCACTATAAAAATCTTTGAATTTGCTGGTTCGTTCTGTCTTTTTCCCAGTCATTGTTCACAGTAGCGAGCATCATCGATCATATCTTTCTTTACTCATACTCCAGTTTTATTTCGCAAATGTTACTATTTATAAGTTATCCACTGAAATGAGTGTGCGTTTGATTCAAGTTCTATGTACATCCCGCTTCATTTTCCAAAGAGCGCTTTACCTAGCTTCCATGTCATTTTTTAACAATAATCATCTTAGTTTTTCTCTTATTCCTCGTCATTTGCTGCCATCCTCACATACTAAGAATTTTCATTCCAACTACTGACTTAACGCTTCCGATTTCCCTTCGTGCGAAAGAATAGGAATTCGTTCACCTCTCGCTTCCCCTTTTCTAAGTTTGCTCGGCGCTCAGCGCCAGTTTTTCCAGGGAGCGTACAAGCGATGATATTCGAGCGGCCCCTTCCTTCTTCGCCCATCAGATGATGCGCCGACTTGAATGGATTGCCGGTGTCAGCTATGAATAATTGTTCCTCTTGCTGAATAATTTCCCATCTTTTATAAAGCTCGCGATCATCGTCTCGATGCGCGTCACATGCACTTTACTGTCGCTGCAGCAGCGCAAGACGTCGTCGTAAGGAACATATTGTTTCGTGCCCCTTATCGTATGTGTTTAGTTATTTACATACAGGTCTGCGACCGAGTTAAGTTGGCTGATCCAATTGGTTCAGTTTTTCTCAATGGTCAAGCGGAGATATTTTGTGCTCTTCTAATGGTATCCTCTTTACTTTCTTAGAGACAGTCACCACCGCGGGAGTCTGTGGGAGTCTTCATACACAGTCCACACTTCATTATATTCTATATCACGTTTATATCCCGTCGTGCAACACCATTTTATTTTGCTTTCCAATGGAATTTTTTTGGTTATCCTAAGAATCATGATTCTTAGGATAACAGTGTAGGGTAAAAAACTGCGAAGCTGTTCAATATCAGCAGAAATCTTGTCGTGAATTTTACATGATCTTACATGTGTAAAAGCCACTACGTTAACATATTACAGTATATATCACTCGAAATCCCATTAACATGTGCGCTGAAAGATACGAGGACATTTTATTTTAAAAACATGATAATTACAACGCTAATAACTATTAAGGAAGAACGTGCATCAACATTGATCGTTGTCTTATGTACTGGAGTATTTTGTCTTGTCAGCCGTATATTATCTTGTCTACTGGAGTTGGAGCCAAGAACGTGCATCTTGTCTACACTTCTTAACTTCAGGAGATATTAGTTCGAAGCATATATATGTTCCCACTTAAAAATTTCCGAGTAGGAATACATTGATGTTAAATATATTTCCCCCCGTATGTTTCCGAATACGAATAGAAGGACACCTGCCGCGCGGGTTGAGATGCACGCTCTCCCCACCCCCCATATTGGGATGGGCCCGTAAGCTGTAAGATTGCACAGTCTGAACCAACGGACGCGTGGGACGTGTCCAGTCGAGCTCCCCAAACCTAAGGACATCCCGGACCTGGTCAGCTGAGTTAATTAAAAAGTGAACGCTCTTTTCTCAGCTCATCAAAAAGAAAGCATTCTTGCAATGTGCCACACTCGGTCCGATTGCAGGTGCATGCCAAAATCAAGTGACCTTGCGGCCAGCCTGCCCTTCTTAAGGTGGGATACATCTGTAATAAGCGAAATGGAACTGCACAATGGGAGCTTTCACCAGGACTCGCCTGGCTTTCTGGAACCCCTTCTACTTCACTTGAAGACCTTTTTTGGGAATTAATTCGCCAAGGGCCGGAAGGAGTTTTGAAGAAAGAACTCAGCTCATAACGACGACAGACTGTACGAGGTGACTTTTTTCAATTTGACTGAGAGACGTCGACTTGGGCAGAGCCATCAAAGCTTGGCATTATGATAGACATGAGTAAATCCACTGAGTCTATTTTTTGTGAAAAATGTTCACTAATACTATCAAAAACACAACTTCTATGTATGTGTGTTCAAGCTTGGCTGTTATTCTGCCAAGTCTACGTGAAAATGTCGCACAATAAACTTGTAGTGTTGAGACTGAATTTCCCACAAACGGAGTTCAGATACAATGTGACAACCGCGGTGACATTCTCACACGTTCCAGATCGCGCGCGCGCGATTAACCAAACAAAGTGGATTTCCTGAGCCAAATAAAGTACCACAAAATTTCCGCAGCACGAGAACCGAGTGGGCACGGAATGCAAATTTTAAGGAAGATCAAAAATTTGGGAGAAAGATCAAGGAGTGAGAAAAGGTCAGATATTTTAGTCCTCCTCGCCCACTCGAGGTGAAAATGTCAAGAGCTGTCTGTGTGACGTAGGAGCACTAAAACAAAAGAGAAGTAAGATTGTTGATTGTTTCTGAGAGACGACGGGACGGAAATGACTCCAATTAGATCGCTCATACCATTTGAGGGATCCACGGGAGAAAAGTGCTGACGTCAGGCGTATTTATAGAGCACCTGGGCAGATTTGGACCGTAACTCCAGGTATTTTGCGAGCATCTATGAATGACACGAGCTCAACCAAGAAGGAAAAAATTGGCATCTTTGCACCTAATTAGCACATCAGTTTGAATATCAATCACGTAATCTTAGTCTAAATTTTGTAGATAGGGCTGTCTTGCTCGTTAAAAAGAAGTAGATGAGCCAGATGGACAGCAGTCACACACAAGATCGCAGCCTGAGTAAAAATTGTCAGATGAAGAGCCACCAGTTCCTGAGTGCAAAATACAAGGAATACTCTAATCTCTATGAGAGTACTCTTACTATTTCCTGAAAAGGTCAGAACAGGTCTCGGCAGCAAAACTGCAACTTTTTTCCGTCTTTCTTAAATTATCTCGCTCTGTACGTGCCATCCTGACGACGCGATGATGATCGTCATTTTGCACCTCGGCTCTCAGAATTCAGCTCTAATATTGGAAGGATAACGAATCAGTGTTTTTTTTTAATTCAAGCAAGCTTAGCGGACTACAAAACTTGATGGAAGTAACGAGCGGCACCTCTGAGTGGCGGACGCGGTGCCGCATCGTTGCCCTTGCGCCACTTCCAGTCTGGGAGCATGTGGTTCCTGTCTTTAATATGGTTCTCATTCTGAAATATGGTCTTGAATCTGAAATGCAGTTCTGCATCTGACACACGATCAAGAATCTGAAATGTGGTTCTGAATCTAATGTACGGTCCTACGGTCCTGTATCAGAAATGCAGTCGTTCATCTGAAGTACGGTTCTGAATCTAATGTACGTTTTGAATCTGATCCTGAAATACGTCGACCATCGCTGTGGTTACAATAATATCATATAAGGACGTGTTCATTCTGTTTCAAGAAGCTGTTAGTCTGAATTATATTTTTTCAAGTATTGTTACTCACAGCGTACTTCGAACCCAAAATTTATGAGAATGTTTGGTGAAACGGAATATTTCATTTCTTAGCGAAATTAATGACTACCAAGAGTATGCTGACCCCTAACTCAAATGGAAAAGTTGAACAATAGCTGCTGCGGGGCGAGCCTGCTCCTTTATCTGTTTGACACACCGCATTTTTATTTGCCACTAAATACGGTTAGTATTATGTCCTGATAAATGGCGCTCTTATTTTGGTCCAGGATATATGTTGAGTAAACATTAGTATGTACTAGCTAGTATATTGAGTAATTATTAGGTTAAGCCACGTAAGATAAACATTAAGTCCTGGTATACAAGGTAATCAGTAAGTGACGGCACATAGGATATATACATGTACGTGCGTACTTAGTCCCGATATGTAGGTTGTATATCAAATCTCGACATATAGGGAGGGCTATTGCTAAGTGTTGACATGTAGGGCGTGCATTAGTGCCGGCATATAGGGTAAATATTAAATGCTAGAGCATAGGGTAAAATTAAAACTAGAACTTTGTTGTTCCCTAGTAAGGTAGCACCCCACAATCTCTGAGTGATGCACTACAATTTTCCAAGACGCTTCTTAAAAATTACGAACTTAAACACACCCTCACCCTGCTAGCTAGTGGTTATTGCATTTATATCCTCACGCATAAAATAAAACTCTGGATGAAAGACCTCGCGGCAATAAAAACGATGTTATGTAAATCTCCCGACGCTGAGATGCAGCTGAAATCCGCTCGAGACACGGAAATGTGCAGACTCGTTTCGGCAAGTTGAGCTGCGGTGGTGTTCTCACGGAGGGCTTCGAGGTCCTCTCCACACTCGCAAACTTCGAACAAATGCATGCCCTTCCCAGAGCTCGGATAAATGAGACACACATATCGAGTTAAAAGTTCAGACAAACTCCCGCTAAATCTAATGAAATTCTCCAACTTATGTTCCAGCGAAGCTTGAGACTGGGAAATAGTCTTCACAGCGTCTGTGACTGGCCAAAATCTATGGCATCATTTGCTCATGGTCATTTAGCATCTCTAGTAGAATTAAAAGTAAATGAAGAAGTTAAATTTCATCCAGCTTAGCTAAACATTTCTCCTCTGAAAGAAGAGCTTCAAAATTCGTTTGCCAAAAATAAAAAAATTATCTCAAATAACTGCCGCCAAGAAACTTTTCAAATCTTAGAAACCCAAACGAAATGGAAAATTATGACACTATGAAAAGGTGTGGGACTTTTTACATTAAACGTTGATTCCGCTTTACTCCCATAAACGGCTTGGCAGCCTAGTACAACAGTTCGCTATATTTATCGTGTTCTTTTCTGCATGATATGTTTAATACTCAAAAATTTTACTGTGTAGCATTTTACCCGCGTACTTTAAAGTCTGAATCGGATACGTAGAGCCCTAAAATACTGTCCTAAATAGAATTGTACGTGAGAAAGTCCGACACTGATATATCAAGACTTACCTATGTATGTACAGTTCAATGCTTGAAGTAATTATGTATATCACACGCATGGAAAACTGTGACCCAGTTTCTGTTAGCCTGAGCTTCAACATAGGACTGGCCAGCTGAGCAGAGTCCTCTGAAGGCAAGCTCGCGTGTTGCTGGTACGATTAACGCTGCTCAGGCCTCAGATCCGCCCATCTAGCGATGATACACTTGCGCCTAGCAAAGATGCATATACTGGGTAGTCTGGAAAATTCGTGCCGTTTTTTAGTAGTTCATCTTTCGACTTATTTTAGAACAAGATTCAGCACGTAAAATAGGATTTGACCACACCTCTACTTAGAGAAGGCTATAGGTTCGTGGAAGAAGGTTTGAGATCCTACAACCTGTGTTAATTCTTTACCTCAAACCAAATCGTTAAAAACGCCATTTTATTTCTTTAAAAACATAAAAGCAAATTTTAATGCAGACATTAAAAACAAGGATATGGCAGCAGGTCAAAGAAGAAGTTTCCGCCCAGACGCCTATGTTGGGGGCTTACGACCACTCATGTGTGTACGCACTACATCACAAGAGTGCTGCGATCCCGCAGCATCAAACGACTCCCTGACCGAAGTAAAAATACTGAAAGTATCGCCTCTCTGCACAGCCAACCCAATTCTTTGCTCCAGCCAAAATGCTTCTCTGCGATGACCGGAAACCTCCGAAATGTGACGCCCGACCTCCGACACAAACTTGCCCGGCCCAAAGGTACTCGAATTCTCCAACGCCAACGACTCGAATTTGTAACGAGCTGGCAACGACGCATACTTGCGCCACACCAGCGGCTAACCCGGCAGACAAAGCAGAACTATTCATGTGAGATTCGACAAGCGTGTCTACGCAGGTTGCATCCCAGCTCAGGAACCTTCTGTTACAGACCGGAAAAACTGTTATGCCATCAGCTCTCATACCATCTCCCCTATCAACCCCAACTGGTTCCAGAATAGAGAGGATACCAGCACTCTGAAGTGCCCTCCGGATCACATCATTCAGAGCCGCATGCCGTGGGTGCCTACCAGCGCTGAACCTACATGAGAGGCCGTGCAAACCTCTAGCATCCATCATCAGACCACAACGACGTGAATGAGGCTTACAAGCTACAGCTTCCACCCGCAGGGCTACAGCAATCCGGAATGATTCAGGGTCCAGTAACCCTTACTCTGTAACCCTTTGAAATGGAAGATAAAAATATTCATTTTCAGCGTTTGATGCTTTTCTATTTCCATAAAAAAAATGCTTCACAAACGACTAAAGAAACATGTGCAGTTTACGGTAATGATTTTACTCTGAAAGAACTGTACGGAAGCGCATGGTTCGCGAGATTCCCAGCTGGAGATTATAGTCTTATTGATGAAGAGCGATCAGGCAGACCATCCTCTACAGATGATGAAGAAATCAAGTCATTAATGGAGAAAAACCCCAACACACAACCCGAAAATTGGCAGCAAACCTCCACCTATCAAAATCCGCCGTTCATGAGCACCTGGTAGAGCTTGGGTTCGCAAATCGCTGGGATGTTTGGGTGTAACATGACGCGAGTCAGAAGAATCTTTTGGATCGCATTTCCATCTGTGATTTGCTTCATAACGGAATGAAAACGTACGTTTTTTAAAGGATATGTTGACAGGAGATGAGGAATGGATTGTGTAACGAAATGTTCAGCGAAAACGTTCATGGAGTAAGTGGCATGAGCCTCCTTTAGCCACCCCAAAAGCGGGTTTTCACCCCAAGAAAGTTTTGCTTTTTGTCTGATGGGAATGGACAGGAATTCTGTACTATGAGCTTCTCCCAAGTAATCAGACAAATAATTCTCAGAAATACTGCTCACAACTTAGAAGCAGCCATTCAAGAAAAACGTCCAGAATTTGCCAATATTTATTCGACAATAAATTTGTGTTGTTTCCTATCAGGATAATGCAAAATCACAGGTTTCTTTGGAAACCAGACAAAAATTGCTGTAGCTTGGCTAGAAGTTGTTATCCCTCCTTTTATATTCACCAGTCATTGCTCTTTTGCATTTCCTCTAATTAAGGTCTGTGCAGAATCGTCTTAATCCTTAAATTTCAATTCCTTGGATGACTTCAAAAGATGCTTTGATGAATTCTTTGCCAAGGAACCACAGATTTCCTTCGCTTTAAGCGATAAGATACCTAAGCGATCGTAGCAAGGATACGCCTGTACGCTCTTACTTAAGATGTACTCGTGCGTTAGTAGCACGGATGAGCTGACACTCAGTAACCAGGATCCTCATTTGCGTTAGCAACAACGGAACGCCTACGCTTTAATAGCGAAGGTGCGTCATAAGTGCCTCGGTATCATGCCTACATTATGTTTCAACATGAACTGATGCTTTTCTTGTACACTTCTTACTTGTTTCCGATGCATTTTTGTCTGAATTGTTAAAAAATATTCACAAATGACCATAAACTTCGGATTCATGAATACTGATCATAAATTACGGATCCATGCGTACTGTGCACTTAAAATCTTTTGCGCGTAGATAAACAAAAATCCAACCATGGGACGCGTGAAATGAATGAAGAAGAGATGATGAGTGTCTAAGGAGTATTCGGCTGTTGCAAAAGCCTCAATTTAAATCACCTCTAATCTAAATTGAACTCCTCTTAAGCTTAAAGTTACAATTAAATGGAATTTCGCGCGCGAACATTTGCCAGCTGATTTTTGGAAGGGAGAGAAACGCCTGCAAAGTCCCTCAGACACTGCCGATGCCGCACCCCACATTTCCACACCGTCAATGTTCATAACTAGCAGAAGCTGAAACTCCGCAAAGTCGTGAGTTCTCGTTTTGAGCGACGCTAACGTGTGAGACGTACAGTCCGCCCAGGCTCGTCGGTCTCATTACTCTAATGGCCTGTTTGGCGCGAATACGTCAATTGAAATCGTGTTTGATCCGCTTCAAGCTTACTTAGCTGAGAATTAATTAGCAGGTCTCAGAAGAAATGAGATCTGACTCGAAAAGGAACATTTGAACTGCAATGCAAAATTAGCGAATCAGACATTGACGAATACTACAAAATACAAAATACTTCAAAACTATCATTATACGTATCAATATACGTATTATCTTCCCTGAGTATGTCAGAGCATTTTGGACGCTTTTTTTTCTTGCTGATATCTCTGTCATTCAAAAACATATAATTTATTTACAAGCGTACTGCGATAGGCTTTGATGGATATAGCGAAATCATGTAGTGACTTGTTGAACAGCATGTTTTTACTGTTGAGTTTTAGAATGATACGCTTTTCATCCCTAAATATAAATGAATGAATGAAAGTGTGAAACATACCGAGACATTTTTCACGCTTCAACCTTGCTAATATACAGAAAGACTCATTAAAGTAAATAATTTTATGTGGTATTTGGCTACGATGAGCACCACGAAGTCAAACTCTCACATACGTTGACGCTCATCGGACTACCAGTCTTCCAAGAACGAGAATTTCTACACAAAACGAACGTAAAACGGGCCCCCAATTCCCCTGAACTCGCACACCTCACGCGAGCTCGTGCTCCTCTCTCGTGTGAAGCTCGCGGTCACTTTGTATTTCTCGGGCTCATTTGTGATGACCTGGTGCGTCACAGCAGGCTTAGCTGGGGATACTCCACACACCTCAAAGGCGCTTCCGTGTGCCCCAGGAAGCCACACTCGCTTTATAACAGGATGAAATCCGCGCGTCGACACACATTGCTCTCTCTATAATGCCCCGGCTTTAACTTTGGTGCTGGTGTCCTAAAGAGAACTTTTATGTTTTGTGGTCTAGAATGTAATGGATTAGACGGAAAAAATAATACAGCAAACGCCTATGAAAAATGGTGCTGCGATAATAGAATACGAATAATAGTGACAATGCATAAAATCGCGTAGCGTAAAAGCGTCTTCGGGATGTAGTTTCTGGAGGTCGTAGAGTGATGGTGGATGTGTTGCAAGTGTTTAAAATAGACTTTATGAGCCATTTTGGACGTAGGTCGGCACTGATTTTGTCACCAATTAAGCAAGCGGCCTTTAGCCTGGCTCACCGTGAGATACGAACACTAACTAACAGGAGTGAACGCAACTCAAACGTCGTAAGCTATCGTCGAATGGAACAAATGGTGAGAGACCATATAAATGGGGAGATGGAGAGAGAGAGGAAGAGAGAAGGAGGAACACTCTACGAGTTAGAATTGTAGCTCCGGCGCAGGTCTACGCCGCCAGAATATCAAGTAGGAGGAAATAGAGACGCTTCATACCAGCGCCCTCCAGAGCGGCAAGTTTCGAGCCGTGATGTTAAAATATGAATGTGTTATCAGCAGGGATGTTAAAATATAAATGTATTCCAGTAGCCATGATGTTAAAATATGAATGTGTTCGCAGTTATGATGTTAAAATATGATTGTGTTCGCAGTTATGATGTTAAAATATGGATGTGTTCCCAGCCATGATGTTAAAATATGAATGTGTTCCCAGTAGGGATGTTAAAATATTAATGTGTTCGAAGCAGCGATGCTAAAACCCTAATATGTTATTAGCTGGTATGTTCAGAACGCCCTAACAGCACTGACTAAGACAGTCGAAGTACGTTTAAATAGATTTTCGCTTGACTTGAATAATGAGTCCAATGTTAAGGAATTACTGACACATACGAGCATGCATATAACCGCGGCCCGTGAGTCACACTGCTACTTTCAATTATTTTGAATCACAGAAGGTGCAACTTGACTCGAAAGATTTCAGAAATGCACTTTCTGCAATCCACTCTCAAGAGATGAGAGTGGGTGAACAAGTGCGAATGGATTGCCATGTATTTACAGTACCTAGGAACACAAGGGCACACTAGCACACCGAGCGCCGCAACTGTTCTACACTCATAGAGACACACATGCATGCCGTGTCAGACTATTGTTCAAGCACACACTCTTCTTGGGAGATGTCCGTCTCGCTCTATAGACTGCTTACCATGAAACACACAGAGTCGCACTGTAATTAGATTCCCGTACGCGCCACATACCGCTCACAATTGGCGCTTGCATCTTCCTGCACAGTTACAACCCTCGTCACAGTTGCGCCCCTCGGCACAGTTACACCCCTGGGTACAGTTACACCCCCTCGGCACAGTTACGCCCCTCGGCACAGTTACACCCATTGGTACAGTTATACCCCTCAGCAAAGTTACACCCTTTAGCGCAGTTACGTCCCTCGGAAGAGTTACATAACTCAGCAGAGTTACATCACTCGGCACAGTTACACCCATCGGTACAGTTACTTCCCTCGGAAGAGTTACATAACTCAGCAGAGTTACATAACTCAGCAGAGTTACATCACTCGACAGAGTTACCCAAAGCTTACAGGCTGTCGCCCGACTGGGCAGATCACGGTTCCCGAGGCCAGCCAGTAATCGCGGCAACCAGTATTGTGTCCTCGAGGTGACATTGCTCTCGAGATTCCCGTACCCGCCTGTTTCGCTCACTGTTACGTTCCATCTCAGCAGAAGACGGCCTTCTTTGAAGTTTGTTGCACATTTTACCATTGCTACTTTCGTGAACATCCTTTGTCTTAATGAAGGTATTGTTCGCGTGAACATATTTCTGGACTCTAAGAAAAGTAGTAAGACAAGCTCGAAATGAGAGCGAATGCGCAACAATTTAGCCGCGTTTTCTTGGTCCTGAAATCCCGACGCCTGCAAATTTCCACGCCAGCTGAAGTTCTTCATCACTGGAAGGCCCGCCCAAGAAACTTGAACGCTCACAAAATGCAAGAACGCTGCGCTGTAAATAATAGATGAAACTCAACATTTCACGGCAGAACACTTCTAAACTACGGAAACTTTTGCGAGCTGTGATCCCACTCACGGAGCATTTGTTGAGGAACTTTCAAGGACTAAATACGTGCGTAGGACTAGTTTTCCTGAAAGAGCGCATGAAAATAAAAGTCTACAATTAGTAAACGTTCCAAGATTCCGAAATATTACAGCTTTCAATGAAAATTATCTCAGAATGTAAAATATTTCCAAAGATTCGGAAAATTCACCAAATTTGAAACTTGAAGCTTATGCTTCGGAAATGCCCACAATTGAACAGCTTTTCTATACCATGGAATACAGAATATGAATCTTTAAGAACGAACGCAAATATTATAGGACTTCTACAGAGGCAGAGCCTCCAATATTTTCTTAGGATAACGAAGTAATTTCGAAGCCTAATGAGTGCTCCCCAAATTTTATGCCTTCCGATGGTTTAGCCTGGCGATATTTTGCGACTTCTAATGTTCAGCGCATTAATTTGCAACGGCTTAAAATGTGTTAGAACGAGCATTGTTTACACAACTTCCATTAGTTCAGGATTTATAACGTTGCAGGAAATCGAACGTTTAAGAGTGGCCAATCTTTCAGAGCTTTAGATACTTTAAGACTTCAAACACTTAGGACTTTAAATGCGGTACGAGGCTCGCCTGTTTCACGTCTGTTTCAGGTCCGAGACTTCTTAAATATTTAAACTCAGAAATTTTTCAATCAAAGAAGCTAACGTTTTGCTTTGAGGTTTTCGATAACACATTATTTCATGTATCTTTTTTATCAAAGGCAAATCTTTCTAAATTCTCGGAAATGGAAAGAAAAATTTAACTTGCTTTAACATTTGAAGGCTTAGTACCACTAAACACAAGTTGATGAAATTATAAAGTATTTTAGAAGTCCAAAGTTATATGACTTAATATCCTAAAGTTCGAGAGCTTCCGGACTGAAGGGTGACATTCAAAAGCGAAATGTACCAGAGTTTTAATACATGTTTTATACTTTTCAGTATTTTTGGAACGGAAATCTGTAGTAACATTTTGATATTGTAATAAATTCAACATTTCAAGTGTACAACCCATTTTTTATAATTACTTTCCAATGTTTTATCGCTAACTTAATAGGACTTCAAACGATTCATGCTTCTGATGTTATGGCACTTAGGAAGTTTTACACACCTGACATTACAGATCATTTACCATCTGTACCACAGACATTACGAGACTTTTAACATGTTCTGCACGGCTCCTGCCATATTTTAGAAGCTCTAAAATTTAAGAATTAGATGCTGCTAAAAAAAGTGTGTGTAAACCGAGTATTTCAAATTTGACAGGACGCTAAACTTGAAATGATTGTGAAGAGTCTGAAATGGTTGTGAAGAGTCTGAAATGGTTGTGAAGAGCCTGAATTAGTAGTGAAGTACTTGAAATGATCGTGAAACATTTGAAATTATTTTGAAGGACTTGAAATGATTGTGAAGAACTTGGAATGATTGTGACGAATTTGAAATTATTGTGAACAAATTGAAATGATTGTGAACAACTTGAAATGTCTTTGAAGAATCTGAAATGATTCTAAATAACTTGAAATGATTGTGAAGAACTTGAAATGATTGTGATGAACTCGAAATGATTGTGAAGAACTTGAAATGATTTGGAAGCACTTGAAATGATTGTGATGAACTTGAAATGATTGAGAAATGGAAGTAAAAAAAATCGCCATCATTCGGACGGAGGAAGATTAGAAGCTGACTATTCTAACAGCCGGGACTATTGTCAAACGGAAACATAGAGCAAAAGGTTGTGTTTCTACAAAGTCTTGTGATTGTTGATGACTTTTTAAAACAGGCACTCTCAACATTGTGAGCCTCGAGAGAATACGACGAGCAAAGACCATGTGGCGAAGTCTCGATAAGACTTTGAAATTGTCTCAATTCTTCAGAGCATTTGTAGGTATGGTTATGCCTCAGAACTTGACATCCGCGCAAATGTTAGACATAGCTGTACGCCGCACTCGCGCAAGCTGTGGCTATGTCAAAGTTTTCTCAAAAGTACGTGACTTTGCAAGAAGCTTGGCGGAGGAAAAAGATGAGCAGTGTGTTCACTTTCCCTTAGCTCTTTGGAGTCCAAAATCCGTCGTTAAGATATTCGTCGTACCCAAGCCTGTTTTTTGATGACAATAAACTGCATTTATTGGAGTGCGAGACGCTACACGAATAATGCGAGACGTGCATTGCTTCGTTGCGCACCAGAATTCCACAGGTCTTGCCAGCAGCGGCTTCGAGGACTCCACGAGCGACGAAGACGCAGTGAAGCAGGAGGGGATTGGCTCAAAATTAAGGCCCTTCCTCCGGGTTTGTTTATTATTTATTGCACACTGCGCTGCGAGAACGCCTCGACCTCGTGAACCCAAGGCCCCCTGATGGCACTTTAGGCTCTTGGTTTTGTTAGTGACCGCTTGGTGCCACTTGAAACAACGACAACTACACCCCTACCTTTTTTTACTCTTGTACTCCTAATAACGTGTTACTGTATCCTCCCTACTCTCAACCAATTAACAGCTGCTGGCGCATGATGTACGCCAATTTATTCTGAATTTGGCTGACAACAAAAATTATTTCATTACTTGAACATTTTACGAGCTTCTCGCACCTATTGAAGTGTTGAGGTGCCATCTCGGAGCCCCGGGAGCCGAAATGCTGTGGTCGAAATTTGAATGCTATGCTGCGAATGCAATACTACGAATACATGTAATATGAAATGCTATGAAAACGCTGAAACAATCCTATGACAATGCTATAACAATGCTATAACAATGTTATAACAAGGCTATAACAATGCTATGATAATACTATAACAATGGTTATTGATTAGAATAAGGGACGCCCAGGATCCATATTGTAGAGTAAATATTTGG
>VOMN01107356.1:0-40374 GCA_014899125.1 Orchestia grillus | reverse complement strand
TTTCAAATTAAAAAAATGAACAGAACTTCTGTTACAACCTGATACTTTTTTGCAGTGAAATACGTCCAACTTATGGAGTTCTCGTAAAATAAAGGCAATCACAATAGGGAATAACTTGTAGCCATCGCAATTATCGCTTCAAAATTATCATGCACGTTCAGCACCCATTTCTGTACAAAGTACAGCTATCATGGGAATCTTCCGACCAGCTGATGTTGTGCTCATGCCCTCACGCTCAACGTAACTCACGTGGACTTTGAGGTGTCACAAAGTTATGTGAAAACTCGCTTGGAAATCCAGAGCGTAACTCGTTTGATTATGACGCACGTCGTAGCTACGTGCACTTGAGCTGGACTTTCCCTACCAGCTGATCGTTACGTCCTCCTAACTAGTTTTGAATTATCCGGCCCTAGTTTGGCCGAAGAAGTTTGTGCGTGTAATGAACTGAAGGTATAAAAAATAGGGCCTAAGCTCTTGAAGTTAAACCGTCTTTAAGTTTTTGTTTCATTCCGTACAGCGGAGATTAAATTATGAGAGAGGGAGCCTAGATGAGAAATTACAGCTTTAAATTGGACTTGATGGAGTGAAAATGAACAAAAATAGAGCAAAAGATAAATTTGCTCTAGGTGATATTTCTACGAAAAAGAAACTCAATTAAATTATTAGAGCTGCGTCATTTTGTGAAATGCATCACGAAATCCACGAATTTATATTTGTGAATACCGTACTAGACAAATTCAGTGTAATATTGCTATAAAATTATCACTGTCTTGTGAAGATACATTGTACCCTGAGCAAAAAATGATGAAAGCTCTACAAAAACTCATTTTTATTACATTGCTTTGTCTTGGTGGACAGAACAGAAAACCGTGTTTCTTCTTATATTTTTATCGAATTTAATTTTTTATTGCATTACTTTCTAGCTATAAAGACGTGTAAAATTGGCATTTTTTATCTACTCTTCATAGGGTATATGAAATTCGCACTTCTAAACTCATGATGATCATAACGTAAATTTCTTAACACGAAGCGTATGGGCAAATGATGAACAGTTTTTCAGTATCGCAAGGCCAATGAATTCCATGGTTCAGCTTTTCTAGACGAGATGTGTGCATCTTCTTTCCAAGATGCAGCTCTGGATAGAAGCGTTCAGTCGTCACTCGTGAGGCAATTTGTTAGACGTCCATTGCTCGGCCCGTATGGTTGCCAATTCCCGAAGCTCCTCCATAATGTTTCCTTGCATTACGTTTTTGGCGGCGTGAAGATTACGACGGGTGAGAAATGTTTCTTGGGCTACGATAAATTGTTGTCTTGGTCTTTCTCAGGCCAAAGCCTTGGGGTATTGTTGTCAAATTGAGTTGCTCGAGGCTGTAAATTGTCTTCCGCGCGCGAGTCCAGGGCAACCCTCTGCCTGAGATTCACGACCTGTGATGTGATTTGATTATCTATTGCCCTGTCGCGAACATTTGTGTTGACGGATACGTTGCGTCGGAACGTGGTACAACTTCTATGTTCGTTTTTACTGGCAACTCATAGCCCTAATTCAACAGCCTTCCGCTTGATTAAAAAAGGAATTACTTTAGGAATATACGTCGATGGTATTACTTCGTTGAAGCGGTAATTGGTAATAGGATAGATTGATCCTAATTCTGTTATGGAGATCGAGGATCGAACACAATTTGCCTAACGCACTCGCTTGGTAAAACGCTGGAATGAAATTGGCCTCTGTCCGGAACGCTGAGCTTAGGCATTTCCTCTGTGAACTCTGTTGTTTAAAGCTGTTTAATTATCCTCTCTTGTTGAAAGCTATCTCGATCCTCACTGCGTCTGACCGACTGAACAGATATTGAAGTTGGCGATCACTGGAGCCACACATTACTGTGGTTTCTGTGCGCCGCAATTCTGAGCGCTGGCCAAAGCTGATCTAAATTTAGGCAGCCTTTGTTGCCGAATTTTTATTCTGAAAGCGCTTACTCGGGTGCCTTAATTAGACGGCGCTTCAGGACTCGCCGCTGGCTGCAGGCGTGACAGTTTTTCGTGCTGCACGTGTGACATTTATAGTACGCTGCACGTGTGACATTTACAGTACGCTGCACGTGTGACATTTATAGTACGCTGCACGTGTGACATTTATAGTACGCTGCAAGTGTGACACTTATTGCGCGCTGCACGTGGGAGTTGCTACAGGCTGTAGAATGACAGTTATGTAGGCCGTATATGTGGCAGTTACGTATGTTAGACACGTGGTCGGGGTAGGAGTCTATAGAAAAGGTTTATCGTTAGAAAAGAGCTTGCAATTCATGAAAGTTCATAAAACTAGTGTTAGGAAATAAAAGACAACAGAATGTAAAGAATTGGTTTCAGCCCGTTCAATTGCGTGGGGTTTTTCCCTTTGAAATTTATTTCGCGGAGAAAGGGTCCTTCGTAAGCTTGGCTTTGGTGCATCTAGCTGGAAAGAACAATTAAACAATTACTTAGCGGAGACGTTCGAAAATAAAATTTGCCATTTGTCTCAATATCGCCACAGTGTCCAACCCAAATTCCTCCACTCACATGCCCCGTCGCCAATGTCAACAGTCGACCGGGGTTTAGAGAAATGAGTTTCGGGGGACAAAAACAAGGAGCCGGTGCAACAAAGAGAACGTCAGATGGAAGCAGCTGGTCCCTTCATTCATTGACGAGAGAATAGATATCAGGTCAAACTCAAACTCTAATTAAATGTAACGTATAATTTTCCACTTAATCCAATATACTGTACATAGATTTTTCAGCTTATCGCGAACCTTCAGTTGGTACGGCGTTAAGTGGCGCAATAGTGGCTTTCGAGAGCAAAATTACAGGGCCGACCTAGTCCTTAAAGGAACGAATCTTTATTAATTCCAACACGTTTTACCGTTGGGTTTTGTATAATATATATTGTAGAATATTGTATTTTTTTTCTTTCAAGTGACTTCCTTTCATCTTAGACGTGAAAATGCTGAAATTGCGGAAACGAATATTTATTTTATATGTTTGTCTAATTAACAATTTTTGAACTTCTGCACCTCTTGAGCTTGGTAAAGATACTTATTTTCGGTGCGATATGGGCGGAGTATCCTGAAGCGCCAGTTATGAACGGTTTACTACTACTACCGTTGAGTTTTCAATGCCTTACAACTACTGGTGTGGTGAGGGATGTGAGCAATGTGTGGTTTAAGCTTCTTTTTCCAAGGGAAGTACTCCCTGGTTACGTGAAAAGGCAAGTATTAGTATACTTGGCGTAAGAAGTTTTCCCAAGCAGTTCAAGTGGTTAACTCAATAAGAATAAGAGATTATTTAATGATAATTAATGCATTGAATGATTCCAAATAAGTTCGCATAGCCCACTTAAGTGCAAGTAAATAGATCGCCTCTGTCGGGAAATCTTCTAATACACTGGTCGGTTCTCAAGGAAGTTACAAAACTTCATGCATGATTATGAATAAAAGAAAATGAGAAACAATTCGGCAAGGGCTCTCTACTACAAAATTGATAGCACAAGAAAACTGAAAAACACGTTAACTCACTAAAGCCTTTTTAATTAGCACGAACTGAACGTAACGAAAGTCTGGCTCTAGTGACAGCGCCGGCTTGAGCCGAATACCGTTTCTGATGGCCTTAACTTGTAACAATAGCATTTGCCGATAAATTCTACCAAGTGAATTTTTACGAAGGATAAATTTTCTTATACTGGATCTCACAGCAGGAGCTATCATGAATGTGCTTCGTCATTAGCAGGTAGATTTCCTTGTCATTTCCTTGTCATTTCCTGCTGTCTCAGTGAAGGGCCAGAAAAACTGTTGTAATGTTAAGGCTTTACTTGTGTTTTTTCTCTTTAAACTTTGGACTCTTAACCACCCTCTACATATGAGAGGAAATGGTCCGAGCATTTGATTTCATATTAAATTGAACTGATATTTTGATTGCTCCTGTACTGTAGTAAAAGCCATCTTCATAGTCTTAGATGGATAAGACTAACGCGCTTGACGAGAGCAGATCAGGTTAACACATGGTGACACTGCAACGCCAGAAAAACTGGTTTTCGCTTTATATAATTCAATTTCAACCAAGCACCGTAAGCCTGCCTAGGCGGGCGTACGTCGAAATAACTCCCCAAAGCCTTCACTTCGACATCGTAAATGAGACTTGTGGTTCATGTCGTAGCAGGCAGACCTGATGCCTCGCTCCGAATGGCCGTCACGCCGCGTTATCGGAAAACAATTTTGCAGAGCTCGAAACCTTCGTCATGTGATGGCGCGAATACTTTTGTACAGAGCGAAGTAGAAAGTGTTGGTGCAGGCTTCTGTACAGAGCGAAGTAGAAAGTGTTGGTGCATAGACTTTTGTACAGAGCGAAGTAGAAAGTGTTGGTGCAGACTTCTGTACAGAGCGAAGTAGAAAGTGTTGGTGCAGACTTGTGTACAGAGCGCAGTAGAAAGTGTTGGTGCAGACTTCTGTACAGAGCGCAGTAGAAAGTGTTGGTGCATAGACTTTTGTACAGAGAGAGGTAGAAAGCGATTGTGCAAATACATTCGTACAGAGTAAGGGAGAACGTGATGGTGCAGATACTTTCGTGCATAGTGTGACAGAAAGTGATGGTGCACATGCATGCGTGAAGAGTGAGGTAAGAAGTGATGGTGCAAATACATTCGAGCAGAGTGAGGCAGAAAGGACGGAAAATTCAGTGTTTTCTGATTACAGTGCTCTATGTAACATATTTATTTCCGACAGTTAATTATCGTTAGCACCTATTATTGCGAAGCAATAGAAAATGGCAATCATTCTATGAAACTTGGCTTTTACATTGTACGCATCTTATATTTTGTTACTAGTAGAATATTGTAAAATGGCAATTTGACAATTCATGGATCTGACATCAAAAGCAAAGTCCGGGCATTAATTTTTTCCGATAATGTTGTGTTCCAAATAAATTTGAAATTACTGCTTCAACTTCGGAACCAGACAAGAACGCAATTTTGTTACGAGTGTTATTGGATGAAAGAGCACAAAGTAGTTTCTGATGCCGTACTGCTCGCATGAGTAATTTTTACATGTTCTAGTTTGCTTGTTAATTCGTGTCATTTAGCACTCAAAGTGATTCAGGAAAAACATTATTTCAACTCTTTCAAAATGTTCGTCTTTTCTGTCTCACCCTACCCAGCCCTTAGGGCCGTAGGATATGCAGTAGGGTTAGGTTAGGTAGATTTGCCCATTGTATACTATGGGGACTGGCGACCCCAGGAGGCACTGTTAGGTTACCTAAGGTGCAGATAGGCCTTCGGGACTTCTATCTTTCGTGTCTTCTTTGTCCTTCAATTATCTCACGTTCTTCGTCATCTTTTCGTTGTCTTTTCTTCCTTTGTTTTCTTAACTTACTGTTTCTGTGTGGAGGGAATTCTGTGTGGGAATACAGTTTGGGCATTGGTTTCCCGTTCTTTATAGTCGATAATAAATGGTCCTTTCTCTTTCGGTGCCACATAGTTCGAATCTCTGAAGCCCTGCAATCTATACTACTACTGCTATTACTTCTACTACTGCTATTTCTGCTATTATTACTACTACAACTCAGCCTACACGTGCGTCTTTTAGAGTGCCTCCTGCGTATAGACGCCCTTTAGGCCATAGGGCCCTTGAATCCTGGCGGCTTATTTGGGCCCGCACGTCGTGTATCTCCTCAGTCTTTTTCTTTATTTGTCATTTCTTATTGAATGTAGTACTGTACCTAACGTAAATTAATCGTAGTAAAAAATGTGTCAAATGTTTCAAATATTACTTGACAGGTGTGAGCTCAAGTTCTATCCGTTGTCTGACTTGATACGTTCTCAAAGATAAATACAATCAGTGTCACCTGTGTGTTTTCTAGTTTTCGCTTTTAACAGCTGAAGTATGTGCAGATTTTACTGCTTATTAACATTAATGCCATGGAATCAAGTCTTGGCAGACAGTGCATCATTCAATACTCATCTTGTAATTTATAAATTGATACGCCGGCGTACCAGTCAAGTTAGGTGATGGTCACCTGAGAATTTACAGCTCTATGCACGTATTCTCTACTGCAGGAATTAGATGGCTTTCTACTTGCGGTAGATCGTGCTTTTGACTCAGTATCCTGAGGTCTTGATGGTGCATGGAGTACAAAATGGGTTCTGTAGTCAAGAAGAAAGTCGCAGTGCTTTAGTGCTTCAGAGTATCTTGGGAATTTACCATAATTTTTCATCCCGGAAATACAGCTCTTTGGTGAGCCAGATGTATTTTCTACAGAAAATCGTACACAGTTCATGCAAGTCTTATAAATTTTGAGAACATCTTCTGCTGAAAATCGTGTACAATGAATTCAGTTTTTCAGCGTGCCAGACTCACGACGTGCCGTGCAGTAAATTCGACAGTCCATAGGCTAAGGAGTTTCTGCTATTGAACTTCTGAGCCAAATATTCCAATGGAAGGTGTGCGCTTCCTGTGAATGCAAGCGAGGCTCCTCCACGGTGCTGGTTGCGCACTTCATGCAATATTTAGTGCATGGCTGGCTCTGCAGTGCTAGTGCAGGACGGTGCACTGAGGCGCGTGTGGAGTACGGTATTCAGTTTTCCTGAGTCCATACTTTGAGTGTTGGGCGGCGCACTCGTGCATGATGGAGGACTCGTCGGTGCGTGATACGGAGCTCATGAGTGCGATAGGAATTACGGTTTCGATAAAAGGTTTTGTTGAGTCTAGTGGAGCACATTAGAGTGTATTGATATCTACAGTTGTAATGTACACACGTTTTCTTTGCGGTTATGCAGTTTGCTTTATTTCAGCCAATACGTGCGATATTTTATGAGCTAATGATCTTTTCTAAGAGGAATTGCGTCACTCATTCCGGTTTCAATTAGTTCTGGTCAATCAATTCACGTAGGCAGATCTTCAATGAACAGACATCGTCTCTCTCTTATCTCTCTCTATTCATGACCGGATTTGACGTCAATGCTCAGAATATGATGAATAAACATGAAAAATTTTTGCTCTGCATGCTTTTACTATGCCTTGCTAGCATTAATCAATTCCATATCACAGAGCTTAAGGTCGCCATGATGTTCGTGATGGGACGAAGTCTGTTGCTGATGTTCCTGGTCCCTCAGATGCTCATGTCAGATTTGTCAGAGTCTTGTTTAAATGTGTTTAAAAGATGACAAGACTAATATTCACTAATTTGTAGATTTAAACTCATGTGTAAGATTTATTTTCTAAGCGTTATTTTTCTTGAAACGTCTGTCAGCGACTTTTGAATTTTCTGAATTGAAATGGTCGTTCTCGAACATATACATATATTCATTTCGAATCACATGGTTGCTCAGTTAACTATAAATGCAAGAAAAAATTGAGGTGAGAGTAAAAATGAATTCTTCTACAATATCTTACTGTCGTTTGAAAGTTTCAATTAGTTCGAGTGTTAGGATTTAAATTACTTCGAAACAGATGCAAAATATACTTTATCATCAACTTTTTCTGTCAATATCAACCTCAGATCCTGTAAATAATTATCGTTTCTCATGGACGAGAACCAGGAAGAGCACCGGGTGGGAAAATACGGAGCTTCAAGCAATTATTCCCCATGACGTACATATTTCTATGATAACTTTGGTATATTGAGCTGTGTGAGGACGTACGTTATTGTGCAGAAGATAACGCACTTTCTGCGAAGTAGACGGTCGCTGATACAATACAGTGAGTTTACGGTATCATCTCCGCGCAAGCGAGTTCTGAATCGGTTTTCTATCCGTAAACACGTTGCTGTCTCTAAGGATCGTGTGAAGTACAACGCGTCTGACATCATCTTTACATGTGTAATTTTCCTTCATTTTCCTGCGATCGTTCTCACAACTGAAGAATGGGACCAATGTCTCTTAGGAAACGGTTTGCTCACTCATTGCAGCGTTACGGAGCTGTAACAAAATGAGTGAAATAAATGAGTTCTACTGATGGATATTCCACTTACTTCACTGGCAATCGTCATACTTGGCAAGTCTCATTCTGGCGCTTGTGCCATGGCGTAGTGGGTAACGCTCTCCGCTTCAAGCGAGGAGGGCCCAGGTTCTATCCCCGGCATGTGACGGCGGCTGGATTTTGAAGAGGTCACGTAGAGCTTCCATGGGGAGAGGCGGCTCAAGCCTCGCATTTCCCACTGCACTGACGTGCCCTGTCAATAATTACAAGGCAGATAAAAACCCGATCCGTTGAACAGTGTGCACGTTTTTTTTTTGTCGCTGTCGGTCGCTTGTAGTCGCTGGGTTGTGCTGAAGGAGGCGAGCTCAGGGCGAGCGCTGGCAGCCGCCGATCGATGGCCTCGCCGGCGGTGCAACACTGCAGATACTGAGTGGTGCTCTGTGTGCTGATATGTGCTAGGTCTTGTGGGGTGTGTGGTATGCTGCGTGGGGTGTTATGTGTGCTCTTTCATGTGCTATGTCGTGTGTGTGTAGTATACTGTGTGTGGTGTATGGTATACTGTATGCGTATGTTGTGTAGTGTGTTGTGTGGTATACTGTGTGAGGGAGGTGGGTGGTATACTGTATGTAGTATATTGTGTAGTGTATTCTATAATGTGTTGTGCGCTGTGTGGTGCGGCTGTGTGTCACGTGGCCGTGAGGGCATGGAGCGTGTGTGAACTGTGTGCTCTGCTGTTCAATCACCCCCAGACGGTTCACTCGCTCAGTGCACGGTGGTGTGCTTCAAGTAGCGTAGTGCGGTGGGATGTGACGACGCTCACCGCAGTATCTGGCATCCAAAACGCCCCTGTGTGTGCTGCTAAAATGCGCTGCTTGTGCCTCAGCGTGTGTATCTCATGCTGTGATATACAGGTGTTCCACAAAAAAGAACATCGGAGTTCGAATTGATATGACTACGGAAATATTATAGCTAATTCAATTCTGTAACAAACATGTTATTCGACTATTCGAACCTGTTATTCGAACAGGTATTTAGGCCACCAGTTGCATGGATAAAAAAATAATATTTCTGCAGTCATATCAATTCGAACTCCGATGTACTTTTTTGTGGGACACCCTGTATAGTCTCTCATGGTGCACCAAAAACCTTCAACTGAATGAGTGTTGCATTTCTGGAGACATTGCTTTCTGCATGTGCCAACCGTCTAGTTGGATCCTTCCAGGAGCAGTTTCCGCCCTAGCATTCTTTTTTAAAATTGTCGTTTATCTTCCTCTGCGAGAATAATACTAGGTAATAAAATGAAGGAAAATGACACCCATCGTTTCCCCGTGTGTAATTTGTGGCACATTTCAAGGGGCTGCGTGAGGCATCTAAGCCCCGAGCGTGCGGACGGAAATCTGGCTAAGTAGATTGCTGCATGCCTGGTGCAGGGGGAATGTGGGGCACTGTTGCTGCTCCACTGGCCAGCCGCGCACCGGACAGCGTGCTGGTCTTTGTGCTGCCCAGGGTGCGTGACGCCAGCGCCTGCATTGTGGTCCACGCACTCTGGCTCTACTACGGTGTGACTTGCGTCTCCTTTTTTGGAATTATTGGAAGGCGTTCGAGGAGCTCTTTCTGCACTGTACTGCACGCACTCTGGCTTTATTTCTACTGGACTCCCTATTTTCCTTGCAATCTTGGAATCTTCGGACGAAGTTCGAGAGCTCCTATCTGTATTGTGGTCTTCACATTCTGGGTGTACTTTGTTTGAGTCCTTATCTTCTTAGGAATTTTGGAGAGAAATTCGGTCGTACTGCTCGAGCAACGCTGGTGTCTTGCTGTCAGAACTGTTATGAAGTTCATCTGAGCGGAGAGAATCGCTCGAGGATTTGTTCTCCTGGTGTGTAATGAATTCAAAGCATAAATTTGAGCTGGGAGTTTTGTATGAGGTAATATAGGTTAGGTTAGGTTAAGTTCTCTTTACCTTTCTCTTTACCTCAATGCAGAATTTGAAAATTGTGTAATCTCTTCATACCGAGTCGCTATACACGTAAACGTACGTCTAACACCTGGGAATGGAAACTATTCTTCATTAAAAAGAAAGAACATGCGTTTACATATCGGGTCTGGATAGATATTTGTATATAGAGAAATCATAGGTGATGTGACATAGAGTTGTGAGCTGGTTCAGAAATACAAACTCATCTTTCATACAATATTGACCAAGCCCGATAATTTAGTCAGTAGACCTTAGTCTTTGCTTATGCATCGGGAAAAATTGCCTTGAAATTGCCTCGCAATGTAAGATCTTATTAGTGCTCACATTCTGCATAAGTGGGTGCAAACTACGAACTGGGAGACTGGTACTCGATTAGTGCGGTACACGCCATTTACTGAAACTGTATACATACATACATGCATAATTTGTAGGCCGAGAAGTACAATCTATGTATGTATACTATACTTTGCGGGAAGTACGAGTCCGTACTTTGACCAGTATGACTTTTTCACTTCATTCATACGCACCAATTCTAATAGTTTCACGTATTAAATTCGTAAACTTTGAGTATAGACTGTGTTTTTCCATGCTTGGTCTCTTTTTTGCGTGTAAATGCAAGCCATTTGCCTCTAAGGGTAGACACATTTTGTCGTACTCCCGCCTCCCTATTCCAAATTTATTGTACTTTACTGAGCGAGCGGCTGAGCACACCTCAGTTTACCTGGACGTGCGATGAAAGCACACCATGGATCACAGGCGCTGAGCATTGACCGAGCCTGCACCTGGAAGCCAGTAAAGAGTTCCTGGAAGGAACCGTCCGTGGAAGCGAGGCTCTCGTTTTCCTATTGTGCCTGGCAGAATTTTTTCACCGCGTCTCATGCATGGTCCCAACAAGGAGCAACTGAGCTGCTTTTCATGAGAATTTACCATGGCTTAGTGAAGATGGTACACTCATTTTTGTGCTTACGTGTACCAATGAGCAATTTGTACCATTTGTACATGATGTAGTCAATTGGACAAACTACTTTCCAGTACACTCGTCTATTATTATTGGGACAGCCTCGATGTATCGTCTTCTTAGTTTCGTTAGATTACCATTTAGATTCTTGGTGGTCTTGTAAGCTTTTAATTTGTGCATATTTGAAGTCTTACATGAATTTCATCAGCTTAGAGGAGTAGCCACGAGATGGATCACACTTGATAATCGTTGTGTAATACCTACCAAATCAATACACAGGGTTTCTCTTGAGCCTCAGGAAATTTTCGGATCGGCGTGAACTTGTAGAGCTACTCCGTGTCAAGGCTGCTCTCTCTAACTGACCCTTGCATGTGTGTCTATACGGCTCACATCACAGTACAGCAGGGCTAAAGTTTCCTCAACTTTACCACTCCTGGAACTTAGATGTGCGCTGGAACGCCTACCCCATCCCTCGTAACACTGCCCGCCTGCTTGCGCGTTTTCTGCTGGACATCGGGCTCGTCATCTCTTTGTAGCTAATAACAGCCGCAAAGTCTTGATTAACTACTCGCCTCAAGTTTTCCAATAAGATCTCTAGATAATAAGTCAGTGAGAGCTCCAGTGCTGCACAGTTGCTTTCGTAGATAGTTTTAATCTCTCAGCTGAATGTGTGCACAATTTCCCTCGCTTATTGCTCTTTTGTTTTTGTGTCATCAGAATTGGGGAAAATGTGAACTCCCGAGTTATCGTTCTAAACAGTTATGTGTGGCTAGTGTTATAAAAAATTATGCTGTCTCGGTACGCTTCTTTCGAAGCGAAAAACAATACACTCGTTACCTAGTACACTTCAGTGACCATCTTAAAAGTGAAAGTGCATAAGTTCAATATAACTACAAAATGCTTGAAATTGGCAAAGTCAATTTGCTGTGCCTGCATAAGCCCGCGCTCACGTTAGTGTTCGGAACTTCTGCCAAGTTCATTAATACCAGTCAAAAATATTAACCTAAATACATACATTGACGTGTCTGGCACGTCCGTCAAGTTCATTATCACCAGCCCAATACTGATGTAAATAAAGCAGCACGAATAGTATCTGGGTCAGTACACATGCCATCAGGGTGTGTGATCCGCTTAACGATTTTCATTTTTTACTGACCGTACTACAGCATATTGCTTTTCCTACTAAACTCCCAGGTATGGTTTCAAACTAACAAAGCACGCCACTTCTATCCCTGTATCTCTCTGTGCAAGCTTATGCCCCAAAATTGACTACTTCCTGTACCTCAATTTCAAAATATATATCTAAGTATTCAAGTTGGCATGAAAACTGATGCAATTTTAAGTTCGTTCTTGTGCACAATTCTGAAATTTTGAAAGACATTTTGTTTATAAATACTTCATCGTTACACTGATGCTCTGAGAGTCACAAATTAAAAAAGCCATCATTCTCCACCGACACACAGTTCTTTTTTCCAACAATGAACGCGTTGCCAACATCATATCCAGAGCTGGCCTGAGCCTCCAGCCTAAAGGATGAGACAGAAACAATGTGAGCAGAAGAATAATTGTATTTCCATTGTGAACTGAACAGGAGAAAGACGAAGCCAAGGCAAGCCTCGAGGCTATATACTGGAACTGCTCATCGTGAAAACTTACAAGCTAAAATAATGAAAGCAGACTGTGGAGAATCTTTGATACAACAGCAATATCGTAGTAAGATAATAAGGCATTGATATTATCGTAGATGAGATTAGTAACAAGGAATATTATGAGACAATGTAATTTAAGAATCACATAGAACGCAGCGTAGTATTATTTATACGAACAACGCCTCTGTCGCACCACAACCTTTTACACATGCGGCTTCATGACACTTCGTACTGAAGTATAGACTTCCTGTCTTGCAAAAAGTGTATCATCAAAGCCAAACACAATATAATAAGATTGCAGTCTGATCTGATCAACGTGAGCGAAAAGACTATATAAAACATACGTACAGTCATGACAAAGGCGAACGGGTAGTTGAACGTGAACACGAAATGTAAAGACGTTTTGAAAATATTCATGTATTTAATCGAACATGCGATGGAATTTTCAGTTGAAAGGAGTTTTATTCGAATTTTCAGAATTTTGTTCATTTTTGATTGACTTATGAATTAAAATGTTGTCACAAATTATCTATATTCATAAACACATATTTCAAAGATGGACATTAACAATTATGAAACATAAATTATTAACTGCATAAGTATAACTATAATTCAAAATTATCACAGGTACAACATTGAGCTCTGAGTAATTTCTTGCTCTGTAATTTTGTACAGTAGCATAAAAACATAGTTTTGAAATAGTTTCATAAACCAAATTACTTATTATCGTATGAGAATTAACAATATGTGTGTTTCTTTTTCGAGCCACGGAACATGCTTAACTTAAAAACAATTTCTATGGCATATTTTACATACGTCAACGACAATGGCTGTTCGACCACAATCGAACCTGATAGTATTTCATTGAAAAACTCGGTCGTTTGATCTTGAAAATTTTTCCTTTTTACTCTGGAACTTTACCTTTTATTGTCTCATGGGCGGTCGTGGTAAGAACACACAGCCATCGCGTGAAAAACTGAGAGCATTTTTATCTTCAAGGTTTAAGCTTTTAAATCTCTCAAATGTTACGACACTTTCCCGGATTGAGAAGACTCATTACACAGTTTATTCAGTTGATATCTGAGACATAAAAACTTCAAGTACGCACAGTCTTCTTTTACTTTTTGGGCTCTCAGTTTATCCTTGATCTGTACAACTGACGTAATTTTCTGTCAGTAAATGTAAGATGAGTTACTCTTACGATATTTAGGGTGATGTTGGCATTTTGTCCCGCGTCCTATAATTGTTCCCAAATGCTCAGCCAAGGTCACTAGATTAATGGATATGAATATGAAAAAACCACGGTGGATATGAAACATAGAAAGTGCCTCTGCGTGTAGCTATGTACGGCATAAAACACTACTATTCATTTAGCGGGGAATGTATTTGTTGTGGCTTTATTTTCCCTTCATGAGCACATGGATTACTGAACAGCAGCTTGCGTGTTGACTCTGTACATTGAAAATAACAATTGTTTGTTCAAAACTCTGAATCTTAAGTGTATAATTTATATCAATTCCGAAGCGTCTCTACCGGGACACGCAGCTGTCACTTACGGATAGCTAACATTAGACTGGTACAAACTTGTGATCTAAAATAACATGCATGATTGCATGGAAGCATCATGCGAACCTACGAATGCTGAAACATAAATTTTTCGTCGATCATTGGTCATCTGCTATTCATGAATGAAGCTTTTCTTCTGCCATAATCCGACGCACTGACCTCTGCAGCATGCGAGGTCATCGCTCTGATTTACGAAAACTTTGGCCGAACGAGAGAAGTGTCATGATTTTCAGTCCGTCTCGAATTACGCGCTCTTAAAGTTCTTGCCCTACGAGCAGCTAGCCTCCCTAATTACTACAGCAAATATGAAGCTATGAAGAAGCTCTACAACACTGAATTGAGCATGTGTGATCATTATTCACTGCCCCTGCCAGGTCACACAAAGTCCACTCGTGGCATTTTATTTCGTCGTGCAGTGCCATAGAGAAGCATAAAGGACGCTAGTCGTCAATATGAGCCGAAAAATTATCGAATTTTCATAGTTTTGCAGCCGTGAAGGGGCTAGTAGAGCTCTATTTCTAGATATTTTACGTTAAGGTTTCGTTGTATCATGAAATTACAAAATAAAGCATCGTTTTGTGTAAAGAATGTGCAATTTATATTCCAGGTTTGGAAGCTTTAGGTAACTCTACATATTTCATGTGCTTCACGAGAAATAATTTCCTTGTTTGAATATTTTTATCGAAAGGCAAAAAGCGAAAAGCATTATATAAATCTACGGTTATAGAAACCAGGATTTAATTTACTTTTTACACCTGCTGAACAATTATAAACATACCTCAAACAACAAATCTTCAATATTTTATCGAAAAAATGGCCACTATTTTATCTGCTTTATGAAACTTTCGTGAATTTTCTCTCAGTGAAAATGTTATTATAACAATATACAGTTAGATGTGATGATTAAAGCTAACGCCAATGTAGCCATACTCAATTCTCAATCAATTACTTCATTTTTTCAGTGACTTCAAATGGGAAGATTTGCACAATTTTGTTATAAATTTCAGGGTTTTATTCACTTTTAGTAAGGGTATTACGTTTTGTGGCGCGAAAATATTGCATTTCTGCCAGCCTACTGATATGAATAAGTTAACGGACGATAGAACCAGGATTCAAAAATTAAGCACGGTCTTAGCAGCATAAGGTACGGCCTCAGAGAACCTTTTCCGAGCTTTGGGCTCTAAAATTAGTTACTTTAGGGAGGAGCTTTTAGGTCATTGACTTTAAAAGTTACGCATTCGACTCTTTTGTCCTCAGTTCTGATGAGGGGAAGGGATGCATGCAGCTGCCTTACATTGGGCAGCCAGGGTGTACAAATTACAGCGAACCTCTTCCGAGCCTTAGGCTCTGTAACTTGTTACTTTTGAAAGCAGCCTTCAAGTTAGTGACTTAGGAAGTGGCGAGCTTGACACTTTTGTCCTCAGCACTGATGAGCGGAAGGGAAGCTTCTAGCTCAAGTTCCAGACCGGCAAGTCTCCATCGGTTACGCAGCCAAAGAAGCTTTGTTGTTGCTTGGCGCCCTGCGTCCATGACACCGTGTGATGGACCATGCTGAATTTTTCTTCCTTTACAGATGAGCTCGAGGTACGCGGAGCCCAGAAACCGTGGCTTTACTCCTAAATATCGTGACAACGCTCAAAATGAGACTTTTTAAATGAGTCTTTAGACGCTGTGAGACTGAATAGTTTTTGTACTTCAAGAGTGTTCTCGAATATAACGTACAAAATTTTCTTCGTCTCGTGTTGTGAGTGAATGCGTGAACTGAGTGGATCATGAAAGAATTATCAGGGATCGTTAAGCTGTTGTAATTTAACCGTAAAGAAATCCATTTCAAAGTATGGGTGCACTGCACCACAGGGAACTACGTTGCGTCTGCGCTTGGCAAGCGCTAGTAAGAAGTATTTTAATTTATAGTTCGTTAGTTGCTAGTTCTATTTGGAAAATTGCATGAAAAGATTTGTTTTCTTATAGCACATATTCTTTCACGCTTTTTTCTTTTTTTGGTGCAAAAATATTTTATTTGAATACAATATCCCAATCCAGACGACAAAATGATTACCCATTGAGCGAATGTCGATCACTGTTGATTTAATCATATTAGTATTTCTCGAATTGCAACCCTCGTTAAACAAGCGAAATATACCTTTAATGATGACGAACCATGTCTAGGTAAACAGTGGCGCTGCAAAAAATTAAATAACAAATGTAGACAACATTCCCTCTTATTTCGAAATGCGAAAATAAAAGTGTGCTGTGGTATTGAATGTTCTCTTGACGACGTATCGTTAACTTGGCCGATGTCGGTCTGGGACTCAGAAGTCTCCGTGCCTGCACAATCGACTACGCCATCATCACGGAGTCAGCGAGGTATACTAACTGTCCGCTTTTGACTTCTTTTATTAGCTGTGCCATTTAAATAGTGGCAGACATGAGTGTTAGGTGTACTACATTGTTAGTGCTGCAACTTTACGTCGGTGTTGAAATATCAAGGACGAGTTTGATTTTGTGAATAAATCTAAAGGTAATGTAACCAAGGTTTCTCATAATTTTGGCTACAGCATTTTATCTACCTATGACTACGAATGGAAATATTTACTCTGTGCGAAAAACTAACTGCAGTTTATGTACCATTAGGGGGCAAAATCTTGTTTTTTGACCCGAGTTGAAACCTGAACAACGCACTACTGATTCATGTTTCATGGATCTCATTCCGCCAAAGGTCAAAACAGGAAATATTTATTCCTGGATATACTGCTCTTGCGCGGGGGTGGCATTGCATGGGGAGGGGCTCAAAACTGGAGGACAGGGATCTTCTTCTCCTTCACAGTGAACTTTCCTAAATTGAGTGCTCTCTCATTGTGGAGGGTAAAATACCAAGATCAACATCACCTCTCCATTTACATAGGCTCACATCCACGGATCTTTTTAGCCGTAAAATATGGAGTTTTAGAGCTGTGCTGTAGAAAAAAAACGAGAGCTAGCGGGACGAAAAAGGCTAAGAATATGTTATAAATAGCATTTTTTTGTAATGTTGCGACGCAGATCGTAGTGACCACAGCATTGTTTCATAGAACATGCAAGCGCTGGTGGGCTGTGACCAGCCAACGAGGAGGCGCGTAGATCATGTTCTGCTGTCACTACCGAAGCAATAATTGGCGCCCTGACGCGCAGCAAATATCGACAAGCCGGATGCTCATATCAGTCACGGTTGTGAAATGAGCGTTATTTGTAGCTCCGGGCACGGTGATTTTGTAAAATAACTGTCATAATAAATATCGCAAACTCTACGAAAGACTATACGGCGAGCTGCTAGGTATAGGTAGGGCCACAGTACTTGATAGTCTACACAATTGCAGGCTGATGAAATGACGGCCTGAGTATCGACCATTGACAGGCTCTGGTGTTACAAACACCACTGCTGCTAATGCTGGGTCGGTAGACAACCGCCAAGCTGTAGGAACTATCGATTACTCTACCGAAACACATTAAAAGTTCACGGCTCAAACATTTTATGTGCTGTAGTGAGCGTAATATGGCGAACGCAGAGTTTCGTTACTTCTGAAATGTACGTACCTTACGATTGATTTAACGGGTCTGTTGGAACTTTTTGAAATTCGACATGTTTTCATCAAATACGGAAAACAGTGTCAGTTACTACTCGTAAAATGCTTTGCCATTTGAAAGGCGAGTGTTGAAATGAAATCCTACCGTTAGTCACAAAGTGAAAGTAATCTTGTTGTAAAATAGTACTGTTAGAAGAATTTTTGTGAAGTGCACGAACTGTTTTCCTCATTTGAAGACATAAATAGCGCTTTTAAATCTTATAATATAAATGCGAAACGAAAACAATAGTTGAGTAAGTTTTACAGCTTAGAGCAAGGGTTCTTGGCAATTATTGCAAGTCGCCATAACACCATTTTCAGTCGCAAAGTTCCACGAATGGTTATGCATGAGGCTTCTTGTATTTTGACTGGTTTAATATTTTGGATATCCTAGTAGATCTCTCCATTCTATCAGAGACGGCATGAAAAGATCAGCCAATGAACCAAACAGTTAATAAGAGTTTCCTCGTACGAATGCCATCGTAGCTTTGCTCGTGTAACAGAACTCAACCCTGCATACTAAAACTTCTTGAATTATTCTTTCTATCGATTGAATACGAATAAACAGTGCTACATGCAAGGACCATACAGGAACTATTTGCTGTAGGAGATCCAAGTTCAGGTGATCCATGCATAAATACGGAACACTCAATAGATCTAAACATAACTAAACATTGTGCCTCTCCCATGATCAAGCGAGCACTTGCAGGTCAATCGTGATCCAGAATTCGTCTCGGGGGAAATTACAGGTTCGCTCGCTCAATATCCTAATGGTGAAACACTGGACTGAAAAGTCGCTCATGAGTTGTTGGAAGTGGGTTGGTTACTTACAATTCTGTAGAAAAGGATCTTTAAAAGAGGAATTCGGAATTACATACGATATGAGACACAATAAGTTTAGTTCAAAAAGTGAGGGTAATCCAAGTATTGCTACTGCGATGGGAATGACAAAGCTGACAACAATGTAAGCATGCACAAATACTGGACTTACAACATCCTCCGGGTTTTTAATCGAGATTATTATTTGTCGGTAATCGGAATTTAGCTTTCTTGTAGTAGTTATTAGATTTATGTGCGTACATATGTTAATACTTTATTGACGGTGAAGCATAGCTTACCGTGTTGCAAGGGCTTGAGAGGGGCTCGAATTGTTTCAGAATTACTCGACAGTAATGCAGGACATCTTGTTTTCATTTGTGCATACTTATGACCCTAGAAAGTTTGTTAATTCACTTCATTTTAGTTTTCAATATTTCAATAACGCTTGCAAAATTCAATGAATTGTTTCGGCATTCCAATCGATCTATTACTGAGAAATAATGTAACAAATATTTTAGATATTGTACCAAATATTACAATTTTTACCAATTTTTCGAATGGTACCTAACTCAGTCAACGGACGCAAGCTAAATGATATTTGTAATGCAGAAGAGTGATCATTTGTCGCACGAGGCCTTTCGATTGTCCTCGACATTGATCATAGCCTCCAGAAAAACTATCTATTCTAAATAGACGTTTATATAGTAGCTTTTCACGCTGAGGATCACAAAGTCTAAAAAATACGATACGTTCAAGGGCTTCACTCACAATAGGCATATTATTGACATTTCGAATACTATATTGTACAAACGTGAGACATATGTATATGACTGCCTCTATGTGAAACTACGCAAGGAATGTACAGAGTGCCAGCGAACCAGACGCTTTCTTGCTGTGGTTGACATGATTTCGTGCTACGGCTCGATCTTTTGAACGAAAACTTTAGCAATGTACAGAGAGCGAATGCAGAACTATCTAGCTCGCAATTAATTTCCTGCTGAGCTCAGCAGGTCTTCGTTTGGTGATTGCAGGTAAATCTAAAAAAGCTTGACGTTTTTTGTGACCTGTAGTAACTCCAAAATTAATAATTGTTTGTTTGATAACTACATTTCATAATTTTATCTACGAACGCTTAGCCTATTTTATACGTTTAAATTGTTTTCAAACTCAGATATTGTATTATATTTTGAAGTTCATGTCTCAGTGAAGATGGGTTCTTAAATATGCATACTCCCACGTTAATTAAAAGTGCACAAAATGTAACATCAAGCCGTGGCATCTGATGCAGGCGCCAACATTGGAACGCACTCACCGTATCAAAAAAAATCTTGTTCAAGACTGAACTGAGTTCTTCATTGGTCAGATAAGGAACTCTAACGTGAGACAAAACTCTAAATATACTTACAAAAGGCCTTGCATGTGGTCGCATGAGTACGATTGTTGCTATAGAGCTGAATAAAGGTCAACATACATCAAAAATTGGAACTGTGAAGGAACAATTGTAGTACAACAAGCCATTTTTGTGGCACCTGCTTTCCGGTGTTTTCTAAAGACGTGAAACAACAAATATTCATAACTGGAAGCAATAAATATTTCAAAAGCGGCCTTGAGAGCCTTGATAATTTAACATAACTTTTGGAAGCGGTTTGGTGCGTATCATTAGTAGCATCAGTTAGAATATGAGACCTCATAAGGCGGTCTAATACTGCTATTTAGGATATTAATTTGGAGTTTGGGCTGCTCGCTGATATTTCTTCAGTGACGTATCTATTTCAAAATTTCCCGTTAAAGATTATTCAGGTTTTATAAATCGATAAGAAGTTTCATCGTGATCGTAATAGGATTGCTGGTTAGAAAGCGAAAATTGAGGTAAAATCTCCTTATTGCCTAGAAACATGTATATTGACATGTATAAACTTTAGAAAAACGACTAAGATACATATTGCATTTGTGTTACACAAAACAATTCTAAGCAAATAAATACGTATCTACGAGCTAGAATATATGTATACGATGTGTGATTTCCTACATTTTTAACAGCATGCTACTACCTCTTACTTCAAAACATACAACAGAGAATGTTCCAGAAGCATCACAGACTGTTCACTGATACTCAATGCTTGAAATGGTCCAAAAGCTGGTCTACAAGCTCACTGATGTATGTACAGCTGACCTCAGCGAAATGAGGTGAGAGAGAGAGGCCCAAGCAACTTCAGGGTTCAAATTTGGGGTGATGCAGTCGTGAAGTGACATGTGAATAGATGATTTCATCACGGTAGCGAATTAACTGGAGCAATCTATGAGGTATGGGTACGATATTTCTGTAATGGAAAGTCTTCAAGTAATGTCATGAACGTGTCCGACTTTCAAAGTTATGGAACTATAAATAAGAAAATCGTACAAACTCTGAATAACGGAGGAAACCATCGGAAGAGAATCCGCACACTAATTCCTCTTAATAGATATTGCTCATTAGAAAATTTTAAATGTTATCAAAAATCAATGGCATGAAGAACAACGTCCTCGTTTCTCTTTAACTCCTAGATTGGATGAAGTTATTGATCGCGCGTCTCTATGCAAGGCTGTTACTGTGCAATCGACTTGAAACCCAGTAAATAATTTCGATGGACTGCACATGATGTTCATTGCTTAGAGACAGAAATGTCAACAGAAGAAAAGAGACCTAATCGCTAAGCTAGCCAAAATGTGATATTAAGCACATAGTTATTTTATCTCAATTGTAACATTCTTGCATGCTAAGCTTAGAAAGTCAATAATAAAGTTGAACACCATCCCACTTTCTTCATTTTGGTCATGCGAATTCGATTATGATGACAACAGGTCTACTGAGGACTGACTCCGCAAGACCTACGTCAAATAACACCTCTTCCATTCCCCTTCATCTTATCGTAACCCCCCCGTCCACATGACTAATACCCTGTACTTCTTAGGCAGCAGTCTTGCGAGGAAGCCAAATGAAAGATAGTCGTATGCCGCATACGTAGAGTGCGGCGAGATCGGTTACAGCAAACTGTCGCTCTATGTTCTTATTCACTTCTCAAGACGTGCTCTTTTTGCTTCTTTCGACACAAATATTTTCCGTGCTATTTGATACTCGTTCTAGTTTGTTCAGTTCTATGCTGGAGACAAATGTAGAGCTGTTGTTTGCTGGAATCGATCTAGCAATCTAGCGCTCGATGCGGGAGACTACTGTAATTCCTTTGACAAGCTTCATTTGTACAATAATTAATAATAAATATTGAACATATTAATATTTGCCCGTAAACTTTGAAATCAGAATTCTTACCATCATTCTTCATCGTCGGTTTAACCTCGTTAAACTGACGTTAATATTTTTTCATATGCGCTCGAATTTCAAAACCATTGATATTTTGTCTAGAATGTTTTCTCATGCTATTCTCATCGAAAAAGAGCTTCGAGTTGAACACTTTCATCCTATGAACACCGGACGAATCTTAATTATTCGTCGTCTTAAATTAAAAAAAAAAAATAATTACTTAAGTTCAGTAGATAAATCTGACTTATTTTAAATAAAAAAAAAATCAGAAACGTAGATGTTACAGAAAGTATATTTTGATTCATGAGCGTTACCTCGAAGATAGATAGCTCACTATGGGGCCAAAGTTTTCAATATTGTAGAGTTGAAACGATAAATAATACAGAAATTTGTGACAAAACTTCTTGCTCGAGGAGCTCTCGAGTCGCAAAAGTTCCCGCCGCACATTTCTTGCAGAATGGGCTGCTGCATCAGGCTGATGATGCACATCATCCTCGGCATATGGCTGCAATTTAAGAGGTTACAGGACATAATGTGTCTCCTTACATATTCTGAGCTAAGGCCATACGCTTCGTTGTTAGATATTACATGTTTGTAGCTAAGTTTAACCTTAGGTTTACATTATTATCTCCATATTTACCTTGTAAAAGACAACCAATGACCTTAGAAGCATAGTAAGACTGTTTTTATAACCACAATTACTTCGTAAAATAATTTTGTTCTCTTAATCCAAGCGTTCTAGAGCGTTTTATGACGTCATGTTCATCAGGTTCAGTTGTGTTTGCACTAAATTATCCTTCTTCGCTCACGTCTCCGCATTAACGGTCGTAAAAAAGTAGTAAAATTTGTATTCATCATCTGGATAACACGACAACGCATGCACATAGTTCGCGTCTCACCACTGAGCCATGTGCCGTATAAGGCGTCCAAGATTGCGCTGTCACCAGGGTGTAACTACCCGAATTTTGAAGAATATTGGATACGATATTTGTGTGAAATTTATATTTATGTTGTGTTCGACACTCATAGTATTGATTTTTTCCATTACTGGCGTGTCATAAGATAGTAGATACTCTTTGTATACTTGATAACTTAATCATTTTAAGAATGGTTAACTAATTTCTATAAAGTGTGGCATGTTTTCCGAAATTTCGGTAGTTATCCTGTGTCTTAGCTTAGTTTCATTACAGGCGTGTGGCTTTCGTGAGACGAACTTAAAACAAAAATTTTAACAAAATTGAGAATGAAGACATTTCCAGAACGAAATATTTAGTTTTACTACACCAAAAATCGCTTCAGAGTAAAAAAATAGCTATGCTGTCCGTCTACAAAATCTGAATTTGAGTCTCCCTCGGAACAATGTTCCAAATTTCTTTACATCGGAATCCCAACCAATATTTGCGTGTATGTTATCAGAAGCAGAACCAAATAACAAATAAAATGGATCTCTGTGATTTTCCACTAGCGATTCATAGTGAGCGAACACGAAATATGGCATCATTTTAAAGCAAATTTCCGTTTTTGCCAGGCTTCCGACTCGGGCACGTGGATTTATGCCTCGGGGCACGTCCTCGAACGGGGCCCGCCGGTCGCACCTGACTGACTGCCCGCCTTCTCTCGCGCCCGCTGCGTCTCTTGGAGGCCGTGGAGGTGAGTGAGATTTTACTGTTTTGTCTGGGTTGTTGTGCATGAAATTGTCTTTACGCGCTCGACGTAATCACATTGCTGTAGGTAGGTGAGTTGTTCAAGCCCCGCAAAAATTGTCACGGCGGTGAGGGCGAGACACAATGTTCACCACGAAGGTAAGGATCACTGCGTCTCCGTGTTTGATTTGATGTCATTTCTCTATGCACTCTAATAGAAGAAGACTATGAAACTCTAACTCAGTTTGAGCTGGAGCACGATAAAATTTTATAGAGGGATATCATGTTAAAAGATTCGTATATTCTGTTTGATTATCGTTTTCATTGCCTTTCATATCCTGAAAAAATGAAGCCGAAATGTTAGAGGCTTTTCTTGAGTTCATTCGAATGGACGAACTTTAATTGTGTTTTTGTCAAGTAAACTTTGTTTCCCTGGAACGAGGTATATCTACGTTAAACAGGTTGCAATCTTGATAAATGTAAGCAGCTAAAAGCTATTTATTTGGGTGTTACTCTAAGGATAATCGAAGAATCACTGTAGTGAGTGTTTGTTTAAAGCCGCACTTACAAGGCCTTTTAGCATACGGAATTGCATATATATAAATACGTTGGTGTACAATATGTACAAAGCTCTTAACAAGTTATAAATTTGTTTGGTGAGGAGTAATATTATATATATATATATATATATCAGATACGTAATGTACTCCTGCTTTTAATGATAACATGACAGCGGAAACATGTTGCCGAGTTTACCGTAAAGCACTGTAGCTCCGATGGAATGAAGCTACGTCTGCTTGGACTTCCAAATGCTCCAAAGTAGCTCCATGTTTTGATGCACATTTACTCTTTCATGGCCTTGGCTTCTAGAATATTTTGTCCAGGTTTGGTTCGCTTCTGAAACTCGGCGTTTTAATTTCTGACAGACGCCTGGTCATATTGGTCACATGTCCGGAAACGATCAGGACATCTTTTATTTTACTGCTTTCAAACCTGAAGTTAATCTCGCTCGAACCCAATGCGCTTCAGCTGAACGTATGTCCAGCGAAGCTTGACTAACGTGGTAGCATGGGTCCCTACGTTCAGGTATTTCTTGGCAATACCGTCAAGGATTGATTGAATTGGTCGTATTTACAAACAGGATTTGATTGTTCTTTGGCGATTGAACTACGTTACGAAAAGATTAAAAATGTCCATCCGTCTCGCTAGTTGCTCGAAATTCAGTTTGAACAACAGTCTCACAAGATAATAAATATGACGTAAGATTTATCGGATGAATGATGTAAAATTACGAGTATGGTGCCCGTATCTTCCACCCAATTTGTTATTACGTAGGGTGTCCACGAAAAATGTACGTAGGGACTGCTAAGATCAATAACATTATGTATCGTTCGTACGAAAGAACGATAAAAGTTTTACTCCGACAGATAGAATGAGTATATATATATGTGTAGAAGTGGTAGAATAGTACAACATTATTGATACATAAAGTTATTGATATTGGAGTTGTGTGAGTACGTTTTTCATGGGCCCACTTCACAGTATGACTTACAGAGAGCTAATGGGACGTGTTTTGCGTCCCTGTATTTCTCCGGTAATTGCTCCACGGCGTCTAAAGTGAAAAAACGTCGTCACGAGAGACAATATCTGTGATTGAACGTGTATTTCACTTTTAGTTTCACCCTACGACCTATTAGTAGCAAAAATTTATTATAGAGTGATGCCGTCTCAAGATCAGCTGTGAAAAGTTATTCTTCTAGGTGAATGAACGAACTGGCGTCCGTGCGAACCTTCAGAGAAGGTATTCAGGGTAATTTCAAGTGAGCTTAGGGAATATGTACGATCTTGAGCAAGGAAATTTCGCAAAAGCTTTTTGTGAGAGAATTAGACGTACGAATAATGAAAAAAGTGGGCAATGAGAAAGACATTCGCATAAAGTTATCTAAATAGCTAGAGCTAATGAGGCACCGTGCGCAGTGACTTCTGTGACTTAGATAGGGTAGTCAAAACCCAGGCATGTCTCATAGATCACTTGCGTCTGATGGTATAGGCTCCTTCTTGATGCTCTTCAAGACAAGGTGACCATCGTCGTCAGGGTTGACGAGCTTCGAGCAGAGGTACAGGAAGCCGCACGAGATGATAAAGAGCCCTGCTGGGATGCAGCTTGCCAACAACAGATAGAGCTTCGTCTCATCTGGGTTGAAGTCAGCCATGACGAAGTCGTTGTGGTTTTTGGTGTAGAAGCAGGGAAATCGGTCCCTCGTTCTTCCATCCCTCTCGTCGTGTCGGTGGTTCTTGTAAAACGCGGTGCACTTTTTGCTGAGCGTGTTTGTGCAGGCTTCAGAGTTCAAGTAAAGCTTCGTGTCATTGACGACCTGAAATGCTTCCTCGGGGTCAATCAACCAGCCGCGTTGCTCTCCCGTGCTGATGTGGTACTTTATTAGGTCTCTGTAATCCCTCATGTTTTTAATGCGATTTATTTCTCCAAGAGTTGCGTTGAAGCAGTCGTCCATGAGGTATCCCGTCTCGGTTTCAGTGATGAAAGTACAGAAGAGCATTAGCACTTCAGAACCGGACTGCCACAGGGAGTTAGTTGCGAGCGATCTCATCATATCTGTGCCATTTGAGGCAGTAATACTTTTGCACCTTCTTGCGATTAGTCTTTCTTTGCTAAATATTAAAGCGTTCGCGTTGTTTATTTCTAAATTGGAGCACTTCCTCTCACAATAATCATAGTGAGGCACGTCGTACAGCCTAAGACAGTCTCCCGCTGTGCACGAAACAACTCCAATGAGTCTAGACTGACACTTCTCTTCATTACAAACAATACCTTGTCGGCTGATGTTTTTCGCCTTGCATTCGTACGCTGGAGACATCAATCTACACTCGTTAGGATCTGGTTTGGAGCAGTTGTACACGCCATCCAACTCCTGGCACTCACCTGTCCTGCATCTGAAAGGCGTAGCTGCTGTTAGATTCAGCGCTGAGCAATGCTGGTCTAGCGTCTCCGATTCACAGTCTTCTAATGTGACGTTCGAGCCCTTGAGGCGAGGTCTCACTTTTATTTGCAAGCACAGAGCTGGTTCTTTTGACAGACACCACTCTCTGCAAGAGGCCCAGTCGCACTTTTTAGGGGTGCCGTCTGGTTTGGTTTTGAGGTTGTTATTTTCTGTTTCTACTGTGGAGCACATTATGGGCGCTATGCTTATGCCCATCAGCAGTTCGTTTTTAGATGGAATGATTACGATGACCGCCAGATACAGCATCGCCACGCCAGACAATATGGCCGTCATTTGGCACAGCATAATAACGCCGCACAGCCTCTTTTCCAGAGTCATCGTGGACTTTTAATTCTATAACGCCGGTCAACTCAAAGACAATTTCATGTACTAGGTTAAGGAGCGCTCATGAAGTAGTCGTGAAGCGTGTGTCGAGTATTGACATCGCCTGCAGTGACGTCACAGCTGCACTGCACTGCACCAAACGTGCCCGCCTAAAATCCAGCTGCAATAATGCTGCCCAAATATTCTTCACTTCATGCAACTTGAATCTAAGTAAAATAACTGACAATAAGGTATGTTTAAAACACGATCGTGTGTTCGTTCATTTTGATACCACCGTAATTCAGCGTTTACTTTAGAATATATTGTGTTCAAAATCTCCTTGCGTTACCTGTGAAAAAGATAAAGTTATGAAAATGAGTACAACTCGTTTTGATCGCTGCTTGCAACATTGGATGGCGTAAGTATTATAGAAAGTTCATCCGTTCATGAATTATGCTACCATTGTTCAGCGAAGGGTGCCCAAGTAATGCATAAATTTAAATTTATAAGTCAAAACGGGGAATCTGTATGAACATTTCAGGAAACATTTTCGTATCATGTCTTGATATATTCGTGAAACATAAATTTTGTTACAGCTTGATAATTCCTACTTGGGTCAGTTGCTCAGCGCCTGCAAACTATACAGAGCCATGATAAATTTGCTCAGTTTCCTGGATCTCGCGGAGACAGCCCAATAAATGATTGGTCGGTTAATTAGTTGGGTAACTTTTGCGAGCAAAGTTTTGTTAATAGCAATGGGTTAAAATTGAGGCTCATGCTAGGGTATTCGTCGAAAACTGATGAAACAATACTGAAAATGAATTTCCAAAATATTCCATGAGAATTAATGTAGGAGTTGAACTTTGTAAGGGAACTAAATTTTGCTCTTAATTCCTACCGCGCTGATTTTACACTCAGAAAAAATAAAACTGAACGAATGGAACATTCAAACCAATTAACAAATGCAACAATCGGTCTGAAAATAGCGTATCATTTATGTAGGGTTTCAGATCCATCGGCGACTCACAGTTAATCCCCGACCAGTATAGGCACTGACACAGATCGAATGATGCTTTCTTTAATGCAAAAATACCGTTACAAAACATGTAGATAAAGTTGCTGCATTTGCTGTACGTGATGTTGCCCGAACTGCACTTGAGATACACAAATTCAGCATTCAGATACAGATCGTAGAGACTGTCTTCTCGTTTCACTCCCGCCTCGTCTTTGTATTCGCAGTTTTTTAATACATAATAGCCCAATTTTTTTCATCACTTAGCTCAAGTCTTCATTACTTCACTAACGTTCACCAAAACCTCGACTCACGGATACCGCTCCACTTCCGAAAAATTCGCCACACCAACCAAAATTCGCCACAAAATTCATTTTCACTCAAGAATTAATTTCGACTCACGGTTAAGAATAGGGTTAGTTTGTAAGTCAAAGAGAATTTTCGGTCAGATGAGGAGTTTCTCGTAAGTAGAGAGATGTTCGTGAGTCGAAGACACTGTAATTCCTCCGCAATGAATAATTTCAGTCTTGTCTTTGTTTTCTTTTTACCGTTCCCTTCTTTTTGTAAGTTTACACGAGATCTTGGGTGTGAGATCATTTTTGCTTTCAGTGCAAAAACCCGTTCGTTTCCGTTGAAGATCATACAAAATTTGATATTTTGGAGAGGGCTGCAAATAGCGACGCATAAAGTTCATTTAGAAACTCCTTGCATAATTCTTGACAAGATTGCAACACACGAGCTCCTTCCACGGTATTGGGGAGATTTTCACTCTAAACTTCAATAGAAAAGGGATCGTTACGAGTCTGGTGCGGCCTCTAAATCACTTGGGGAGATCGACTGGAGCAAGCAAAAGTGCCCCGGGCGAGCTAGCGCGGCGGGGGAGCGACACATGCGCTCCTAAGTCCACGGAATCCAGGCCTGGAATGGTGCAGTGTCTGCGCTAGAGTGCCGCAATTGCCGGCAGGGTGTGGTGAGTGGCGGGCGTTGGGGTTGCCTAGCACTCCGACCCACAACAAATCACCCTCTACCGCTGTACTCTTGGCTTCACTGCTGCACCCAGCTCCTGTTATAGCTTCACACGCGTATTCCAGCTAACCAAATGTGCAATGCATGAAAAATGCAACTTAAAAATTCACAGAGGAGGTGAAAAAGTTCGAGCTACGTTTGTCCAATCCTCAGCTCCACTTGCAGCTGCACACATGCATCTGTGAGTGTCTAATGTGTGTGCAATGCATAGGAAATGTGATGATGTAACTTTAAAAAAGTCTGCGATTCGTTTGTCTAAGACCCTACCCGGACTTTTGAATAACTTCATCTATACGATTCACCGAACGATGGTGGCATTAGGGAGAAAGGGGTGGAGAAATATTCGTGCATACTATACAGAGCGGCGTAAAAAAGAAAACCCACTTTCAAATTAGTATATTTTACAAACTATTAAAGCTGGACATTTTTTGAAAACACGATTTTTTACGTGTATTTTTGTCTGTTTATTTTGGTAATTTTATAAGGTTACAACTAAAATTGCAAATTCTGCAGCCAATTAAGCAAAAGAAAAAAAGTGCTTGCACATGGAAGTACAATTTTTTATTTTAAAATTCTTATGCAAGGGTGGCGTAAAAAAAACATTTACCCATTCACTCTAGTGTTAGATATTTGAGGTTATCAGCAATATGGGTTCAACTCTGGTGTGCCACAGTACATAGTACCACAGTATTTGTTCTATGGGTGTACCAATGTAAAAGAGTGGGCTTAGCTGCTGCTGCTCGACTGCTTCGTCCACATCAGAGCCCGTTTTTATAGAGCTGGTAGCCTCATCTGTCATTGCCTCAGTTATTATTTACCACTCACTGCTGTTGAGATTTTTCTTATTTATCGGCCTTGCGAAAATGTTCCAGTGCACTGCGTGTTAATCCGTTAAGGTTGGTCCGTAATTTTTTAAGCCTGCGTTGATGTTTCTGTCGCACTGAAATTCTCTGAGTGCTCCGCTGCATTGGATTGCTGAAGCGCTTCTGGTATCCTGCACTAATACTTTGAGTTCAGTGTCACTGCTTTTTCTCTGAACGTTATACAGGGCTGATCGGTATTGAAATCTCAGACAGATATTGGATATTAATCATTTGAGTTGGCATAGGCGTAATTTATTCGTCCATCTAAAAATTGTGTTCTTTGTTAGTTAAGGAAATACTTGTAAATGGTTTTGACTAAGGCGAAATGATGGCTCAATGATTTATGTACTTATAAATGTCAGACTTAATCTATATCAATGTGTTTTTCGGGCTAACACAGCCCGCTAGAGTTATTGAAAATATTTGTGGCTCATACATGTTTCAGGAGACTCGAAAGCGTTACAAGGCTTCGTAGTCTGGAATTGCACTGCCATGAGTTGAAACCTCCAAAAATAAGTACAATGCGGCAAGTATTTCTTCAAAATAAGCGAAATTGAAGTTTAGAAAGTTGGTGCACATTGTAGAGCAAGTGAATGAGCCGAACGTTCATGCAGGGCAGCAGCGGATGCCATCATTGATCGCGTACGCAACCTGGTTCCGTTCTTCCAGGGCGACTGTAGCGTCTACTGATGAGTTTGACAATCGTCCATAAATTACTCGTGAGTTTGGCACCAGGACGACTGATTGATTTCTTTGAGACGAGAAATTGATGGAAGGGACTGATGCATTAGGAGCCTTGCTGAAACCATTTCTTCGGCAGGGGCGTGGAGGACTACGTATTGCTGCGGCAAGAGCGCATGAAAGGAAGCCGACTTGGTCCAAAATCTAGAAAAATTGCAATGTTATTTCAGTATTTTCACTATGATCTTGACAGTTGTTAAGCATAATTTTACCACTCGTACAACTTACAATGTACAGATGTTTTGCGTTTACATATAATGTTACAGTTCGAAAATAAGTGCTATCATTTCTTGAAAAATTATCCTATATCTTTGTGATTTACAACTACTCATTAATTGCATTTTGAGGATGTTCGTCTCTCAAGGTATGGGTAGTGTAGAAGTTTTCACTTCCGCGCACCGTGAAAATGAACTAGCTCTGTATGAGTCAAGGAATTAACACTCCGAATAAAACCAAAAGTAAGTAAAGCTATAATGGTAATGGTAGAATTTTCGTGGGTGTAAGCTTTCATTCTGCAGGTGCTGTCGCTCGTGCACTGTCTGTTATAAATCATAATGTCCCCATGATTGTGTCACACAAAGTGCCCAAGCCGGCATTTAAGTAACGGCATTTAACTGAAGTAACGGCATTTAAATAATTCAGTTATTGCACGGTCTGCTTCCGACGCTCGTGACGCTCATCGACTCTGGAGTGCGTTGTCACCGTCATGGTCCTGAGGGCCGAGGATGGAGGACGGACGGAACCGTCCTATGTCGAAAAAGATGTCTCGTAAGAATTTGGCTCCAATACAGTGCGTTCTGCTTGATTATGCAAAAATAATTTACGAAATGAATTTTTGTTTTGTTTTTTCAAGCTTTGCACAATATATCATTCTAACTTTTGTATATATAATGAATAATTGATTCTTACAATAATGCATGTTCAAGGAAATAATTGTACTCTTGATTGTTATGCTCTTCAAATTTATGAAATTTGAGCTTATCAACTATTTTGCTAGATTATGCAAAATCACTTTAAATGCTAAAAAATAATTAGATGAGGTCAGTTTCACTGATGAGTCTTGTGCAACGCTGAATGGATCTGATGGTTTTTCATGTGGTGGGCTTTTGAATGATCGTTCGGCAGCAGAGCGCGTTTGTCGAGAACGAGGTGGTGGGCAAGTCATGTTTCGGGCAAGTATTCAGGAAAATGAGTTAATCGGCCCCTACAAACTACCAAAAAGATTTAAACTGAATTCAAATTCATCTTGTATGCTTTTTAAGGACGTCTTTCTTTCCTCGCTCTAGGACCAACCAATAATGAAAATGTTTTTGATATTTCAACAGGATAATGCACCTGCACACTGATCAGGGGACACAAACAAATTTATTGGCTGTTAGACTATTGATTCATGAGCAAAACTTAGTGGTGTGGATTCCAAACAGTCCCGATTTGAATCCCATACAAAAAATTGATGGTTCATAGTCAAGAGGAGGATTTATGCTGATGGCAAGCAATACTCAAGCTTAGAAGTCCTGTGGCAAGCAGTTAAAAGTGTTTGTCGATCAATTAAACCATCTGAGATGGCGCTTTGATATCAGCAGTTGACAGATGTCTCATTAGGGCATTGAAGAATGGAGGAATCATGTTTGCTCATAGCCTGCATTAAAAGTCTTTAGTTCTTTTGTCATTCGATTATACCTTATCGTAATCAGTAGTTGAGTACAAAAATGTGTCATTCTATCTATAAATAAAATAATATATATTTAAGAATATATAATAATGTTATCAAACAGACACAGTAGACTTCTATCTTGTTTGTAAGAGTAAAGTATGAAACGGCCCATCCAATAACTCAGGACGTCAAATAAAGCTGATACTGTTGGTTTTTAATGTTTGTCAGCGATTTTTACAGACACTTCATGTCAGATTTACGAGGCAAAGTAACAAATAAATTTCATGCCGTTTTGAATAAATAATTTAATCCGAAAAAGTTAAACACTTATTTTGGTTGCCTTGTAGCTATGGAAATTTTCTCACATTGCTCATGAAATACAATACTCAGTACTGTGTAATTGGGAAACTCTGGTGGTTACGATCGATCAGAAGTCGTGTCAGTCCATCGTCATGCACACCATGCTAGGTCATTAATCGATTAATCCATCGGCAACGTTACAGACCATCGTTGTCAGGCGGGATTCACGCGGAGGCTCGGCGGAAACGCGAACAACAATTTCTATTTTCGTAATATACGGATTGATATGAATAATAAAACCCGGTTAATATTTTCAACAGTTTGGCTCAGAAGAGGGGTCCTGGGCGTTCCAAATTCTATCAAATTAGGAAGGTGGAGATTCATAGTAACGCTGTGTAAAAATAAATTTGAAATTTTATGCTTCAAAATCAATTTCGCCCACGACGACCAAAAAACCTCCTAATTCTCAAGAGCATGCCACAACAGTTTTCTAAAAGTTAGCGTGTTAAAAACAGAAAGCTGTATGTTTTCGAGTGACTTTATTCTGGAATTAAGCGTTCCCTATTTTAGTGTGGTAATGATCAATGGAGTAGTCTGTGTTACCATCTGGAGCACCATGCTAAGTCACGGGGGTCTGCGTTGCACCTTCACAGCTTGTCTTGTTTCCGGTGCAACCAACATTGCCAAACCTAGGGTACAGCAGAAGAATATTTGGATTATGGAAAAAGCAATAACAGATTTCAAGTCACTTCCTTATGTTAGAAATCATAACAGTGAATGGCTTCAATCATTTCCGCTGGAGGATTCTCAACGTGGTGAATCTATGACATGTTAGGGGAACATATGTAGTGTATAGCATTGATATTAATCAATCGAAAGACAGCAAAATCGATAACAATATACTAGTAAAGAGTAATTACTATCGATTATAGTGTAATTACTCTATACTGTATAGAAGCAAAGGTTGATACAGCTTCCACTTCACTGGTACTAGGTTCTGAATGTTAGTATCACCAAGTACGAGTATTTGCGTGCGTCTCTCATCTGAAAATTCATAAGCAATTCTTGCTATTCACTGATTTGAATTCGAAGTTATTGGAACTGGAACAGAAAAATACATCGTTACCGAAATTTTGTATTTTCCTGTTCAGAAGAAAAGCTGTTCATTTTGCGTAAAGCTAATGATATATTAATCGTTCAAATGTCTTAATGCCAAGAAGTTCGTTCAGTGATAATACATTAAATTAACAGTTCAAACAGAATGCTTATTTTAGAGCCTTGGCGAATGTAAGATTGCTTCTCTAGTGTTTCTGAAATAGATATTCAAATACAGGTAGTAGTTGCGAGGTCATGTTGGTCTTGATATTCCAGCAATAAGTAGCGTCCATGCGTGGAAATGTGCCCTTGGTGTAAGGGATATTGTTGCTCTGAAATGCACTCTTGATTTCTCAATTTTGCCGAATTTGTAATAAAATTCATCTTACCCTCGGTTTTAGATCATGCTTCCATGAGATGATGGTAAAAAGATATTAGCTTCATAACGCGAATATCTAATTGAACTATGCAAGTCCAATCTTCATCATAATTGAAATGCAACACGACCTAATTAACTTTGCACGACATAACATGTGTTCATCACCCAACGAGACGCCTCTCCTGGTTGCGCGAACGGAATGCCGTGGAACCAATGGAACGCTTTCTTGAGAAAGGAAGCTTAACTCCACTTTGCTCGCATCACTCACGCGTCTGAAATTATTAGGCATTAAAAAACCAATGTTGTATTGTATGTCAACTATGTTGGGATAAATGAAGTGTCCTTTCTTCCTTTTTCTTTGGGCAATACACGCCGCTGCAGTTAGGGCAGAGGCTTGGCAACGGCTGAGGGTGCAGAGCGACACAAAATGCTTGAGCCCTGAGATGGTAGCGATGGCAAGCGGCCAAGAATCCTTTACCAGTTTTCCAGCGAGAAGCCGCCGGTAAACGACTCTCGAATCTGTAGTCAAGGTCGGAAAGTGAGGCCGAAAATTGGCGAACGAAAGCTGTCTGAAATTTCGACTTAATTGATCCGTACCGCATTTTTGTTGTGAGTTTTTTTGAGGGATGGTCAATTCAAGACATTGATGCATCTCGTTAGGGAAAAACCTATTAACAGCGGCAGCTTCTGTCCCTTGAATAATGTTGTTGCAAAATGGAATTCTCACGAAAATGTTGCCATTCCTAAAGTTACCTTGAACTACCAGTTCAAGGTATTTGCGCTTACTGAAGCTACGGGGGGAAGATCTGCGGTGGAGCTTACCAAGGCTCCATTGTGTCCCGTGCAGTTAGGTGAAGCTGTAGGATTTAGATAGCAGAAATTAAGGATTTTTCAAGAATTAGCTCAAAAATTGTCTCGGTGTACCTAAACCTAAATAATGCTTATTATATTAATTAATTTTCTATATATTTAGAGTTAATTATTTTACACCATCGACTCTTCTAAGGCGTCCCATTGCGAATATCATCTGTGAAAATTTATTATTGACGAACTGAAACTAATGTTAGTGATGAAGCGTTTTAGTGATGGGTTCATACAGCCCTTTGAGTGTATGAAACTTGAGTTTTCTTCAAATTTAAAATGTTATGCTTATAATGCATTTTCACTTAGCCCAGCGACCAAAATTAGTTTTGTTAGTTAAAGACTTGAAGAGTTTCGCTCTCGGAATCCCACGAGTTCTTGATTAACATAACCGCAGCCTTCATTACACGTCATATGCAACTCTCAGATGTAATCTTCCACTCGTCCGCCGAAGTCTCTTCCTCAAAGATGTCTGTAGAAAACCTGAAAAGTCAAAGATTTGTGCTTCTGAACCAATCACCCCATTTCTGCTGCTGTCCTGACCAAGGGAGAGCTGCGAATGTGTGTCCTGCGTTCGCTAAGGCCTCGGTTAGGTCTCCTTAATTAAGCTCCAAGCATTTTTAGGTCAGCTTATTACTTGCCTACCGAGTTCAAATTTTTCACCGCTTCTTCGATAGTAAACTGCCCGGCGGCGATGTCTGCGCTTGGGTGCCCAAAGAGGGCGATATAATCATAGATGCCGCGGCAAAAACGTTGCAGTGGGGACGATTGAATCGTATAATATGAAATTATGCAATTCAATGTTACGCAAAGTATTTATATTGTAAAATAATTATATAGTAAAAAAACATATGTACATACGTAAAATATATCAACTTGATTCGAGATGAAAACAAAATGATTTTAGTTTAATTCAGCCCAATTTACACTCACCCTTTTGTATATGGTTTTGAAACTATTTACATATACTGCATGTTTCGTGCCCCACGAGTAAAGAGACCGTATTATTTGTCAAGATCCTGGCTGGAATTGTGGTCTAAACAAAATTCCTTTCGTGTCACGGTGGATGCGAATCCTTCGTGTTATTATGAGCTGTCTGGAGCAGCTGGCCAGGCTCAACTGTCCCCCCCCCTCCCACCCACACACGCTCTTCCAAATGGTCACGCTGGAAATCCATTGTGCGGGAGGCTTGAGCGCCATGCACAGCACTCTATAAATATTGTTATGTATATTTCTTGTGGAGTCTCATGGATCCCTGGCCGAACTCAGGCGCCCGTGTAAGTGGAGCGCTTCTTTCTCTTTGTTCAATACAAACAGCAGCTCTGGGCTCTCCGTTTGTAGTCCCACAGCAGCCAAACACAGGCTGTCGCCTCCAGCTTTTTTGTGTTGAGTTCCCAAAGTCTCTGGGACATTTAAACCGTAATTGTTTTTTTCATTCTGTGTTTACGTAGCGCAAGCAGAGAAACCTGGATGGATTTCAGATGCCGTGATTTGTTGTTCAACTGATTTTTCATTCTTCATTGAAGTGTCTCAAGAAGTGACTCCCGTTTTCGAGCAGTTGATTGCTGTGGATGACTTTAGAGACTAGAGACTAGAAACGCTCGAAATTTGTTTTTCTTTTGCTCCGTATTTTACTGCTGTTTCTATTCGCGCAACGATATCTACATGCGAACTATGATTCAAATTTTACGGTTCTCACTGTCCCACGCGAGGTTTGCTGTCTTTTTTGAGTTAGTTTTCCAGTCACGTTATCCATTTTGAAATTATTATACTCTCATTATTTCATCTTGAATTGCGATCTGAAACCTATGTGCGGTTGAAACACAAAGCAGCGGCACCCCAGAGTGGCCCGGGCTTGAAGGCCCAAACATCGTCAAGGTATTCAAGGTTGTGGAGCTCTCTGCCGAAAAAAAGAGAGCACCATATTTGCACTGGTTGTCTGTACGATTGCTTTGAAGAAAATAGCAGCCCTATTTGAAGTGCAGTGTAATTTTTCGATTTCATGGGAGTAATCTGCGATGTAAAACTATACGGGAAGTTGTCTCAATTTGAATACGTATACCAGTGAAGTACCATAGTTTCAGAAACCTCCGCGAGGGATCCTGTGCGTAATGACGTATGCCTAAGGTCCCGCGATCCTTGCTAGAGAGAGGGACGACTTTGATAAGCCTCAAGGAGCGGAGCTTTTTTGTTTGGATGTCAACCTATCGTGATTCTCCAAGCGAGCAGACAGTGTGCAACTTCGTACTAGCGGTGCTAGGCAAACGTAAGTGAGAATTTCTATGTTGATAATAAATATGTATTATGATGCGTTCACTTCATTTATCATAACTCATACATTGTCACATATGAGTACGCATGCTTTTATAAGACGCGGTTGCGATTAGAAAATTTCTGTAGTGCTGAGTACGCATAATGTGAGCCCATCGTAAATGAATTATTACTGTCATGTAGGGCATATGCCCCACCCTGTGTAGCATCATGTGGAAAGAAACTTTATATTAATTCCAACACCGTTAATATAAAGCACTGTTTAATGTATTGAGTGTTTAATGTCTTAAAATTACTGACGCGTAAATGATGTGAAAATGTGATACATAGCTTCTTTTCCCATGGGAAGCACTCCGTGGTTCTTGAAAATCCGCCAGCGCAACAACGAATCGAGCCCGAACTACACAGCTCTGAGCGGGACGAGTTATGCGCCTTGTACCTAAAGTTATGACTCGTAAATATGATTTCGAAGTTTTGCGTCACAGCTTATCACACACACCGTAATGAGACGGAGGCTTCGTTTTGTAGTCCAAAGTCATCTCATTTCAGTTTTCAACTGAACGATTTAACACTAGCAATTCTTGAGAGTGAGAGGCTCGCAGGCTCCCATGCCATGCAGGGAGACGAAGCACTTCTCTCTCTCGGAATTGCTGTTTTAGAACATCCTATTTTTTGGCTGCTTTCAACTGCCTAAACTATAGCAAAAGTTTTGGAAACTTTGACGCAGGATTTATCAGCTCTTGGCCTTTCCTATTCCGAATGCAAGCAGGGTGATTCTTGAATTTTTTCGTCTTTATATATTGGATCAATTCAGCTTTACCGAAAAACTAGCACTCCGAACGAATCATGTGAAATCTGCACTGATGAAGTCTTCGTCTATCAATGTAAAGGAACTGTTCCCTGTTATCGCTTGGAGTGCGCGTCAGAGTGGTTACAAATGGAAAATTTGAAAGTTTTTGGTTAAATATTAAACTCAAGGGACAAACAGTTGTCTGCTTCGATAGTATTTCTACAGATTTTTGTGCTTCTAAATATTCTGCCTAAATTTACCTACGAATATTGCCTTTTAAATTCGAAATTTGAAAGTCACTGAAAACATCAATCGTTGAAAAGGAGTATGGCTGCTTGGAAATATACTGCAAGCTGATTTTAAACTAGCTGAGAGTCGCAAATCGATTACATATTCTCAACAGTTGAAGCATGGGTCGTATTTCACAAATATTTGAGAAACATTACGTTTGGCCAGTGATTCGGCGGGTGCAGGACTTCAATCTCAGCACCACGCGCCACCTCCTGCTAGCACACTTCTCAGACGTAATGTTCCCACTGTCTAGTGTTCGACGTGTCAAGTGCAGAACTGTGGCTAGGATGTCGCTGGACCTGCACAGTATATGTAGGGACTTCATTGTGGGGTATAGAGTATTGGTGTGTAATTGCAGTAGGCGGAATATAGGTACGACATTGCGGTCTGCAGAGTATGGGTATGGCATTGTAGGGTGTAAAGTAGGAGTATGGCATTGCAATATGCAGAATACGAGTACGATTTTGCAATATACAGAGTATGGGTATGACATTGCAGACTTCAGAGTATGGGTATGGCATTGCAGTCTTCAGAGTATGGGTATGGCACTGCAGTATGCAGAGTTTGAGTATGTCATGAGTACGACTTTGCTATATGCAGAGTATGAATACGACATTGCAATATACAGAGTATGAGTACGACATTACAGTAAGCAGAGTATAAGTATGACATTTCAGTATGCAGAGTGTGGGTATGACGCAGAAGTCTGCAGACCATGGGTATGGTATTGTAGTATACGAAGTATGGGTATGAGATGGCAGGATGTAGAGTATGGGTTATGTCCCAGATATTGCAGCGTGCCGAGTATAAGTTTGATACAGCAGGTGGAATAGAGTTCAACTTGTACACTATGGGTAGAGTCGCATGTCGATATGAAATTACCAATTGTGACGCGTGTGGCGTGTCTATGACATCGCAAAGCACAGCTGCTGGACGATACTGCGGGTTGTATGAAACTGCTTTCCAAATCTTCAATTGGCAATACTTCAAGGATGCATTATTTTCAACTGGTCAGCAACGTCCTCCACAGAGTTATTGTCCACCGGAGTCGACCGTGTAACTGCCTTGAAGAAACTTGAACTCCTCTCTCGCGCTCGTGTCTAAATGTTGCTGCGTCCAGCGACCACTGCAGGGTTATCGTGTCGAGGAGTGGCGAGATGTCGGGTTCCTTCCTTCTCTTTTTTCTGTGGAGCTCATTTTGGCCGCGCAACCTCGCGCTCAGCTCGTTAGACCTATTAGAAGGCATGTAGAAATTAACTAAAAAAATTTAATTGTTTGTAAGTGTTGTTTTTTTGTCTCATGTTTTTCAGGTTTTGAAGTTTATTCAAATTATTTTTTTGTAAGGTATGAGTCATTATGAAATCAAAAAACAGTTTCTGATTACTATAGTCGGTAAAAATTTGTGTCCCCAAAAAATTACGCAGATGGATATATCCTTCTACAAATCGCTCTCTCGGCTGACGGCCTTTTGACGGCAGCAAGAACAATTCTCCTTGCCTCAGGTAGTTGCCGCCTCGAAACAAACATGAAGCCAGGTGGTCAGAAAACAATGAAAATGCTTAGCTTGCGCTGTAAAATTACTGAGTTTTTTAATCACACTTTCAAATCAAATATTTATCGAATGTCCGTTCTTCGGTGGGGAGTGTATAGATAGAACAGCGGATCGCTTGAGTTGGAGATAATGTAACGAAGTGAGGAGTATATAATGTAGCTTAATTTTCTATATTACGCTGTGTTTCAATAAGAAGCCCGCCAGTTGGCTAAGTTGCGATGAAGACACTTCAGGTTTGAAAAAAAAATTTAAAGTTCACTTTTTCCTTTTGATTTCATACAGATGGGTTGGTCAGAAACCCAAAGCGCGCTATTCACAAGTAGTAAGATGAATTTTCCATTTTCATTTCTACTTCGTAATCCATTTCCGAGGACACCTCCAGCATTGAGAACCGTGTCGTTCACTTCTGCGCGACTCGAGAGACCAGGAGGGGCGTGGAGATGCAGCTGCCTGGGAGCTCCAGCGTCCCCGCACATCGCACCGCAGCGTCCGTGCCGCTCTCTTGGCGCGGTGCCACCTAGGGAACAACGAGACAAGAGCAGCGGTCCTTGCATTTACTTCAGACCAGGCGGGTGGGCCTTGTGCTTACTTCGGACCGGGATAACGATCCTTACGTTTTTTTCGAACCTGGGTACCGGTCGTTACATTTATATCGAACCGAGGCGGCGGTTTTTTCGTTTACTTCGAACCGAGGCTGCTGTGTTGTGTGCCTCCTTGGTTGATGAATATTTCGTTGAATTAATTATTGAAGCACAGATTTTCTTTC